>UELX01001654.1:0-40529 GCA_900480035.1 Eupelmus urozonus | reverse complement strand
GTCCAATGATTCTTTATGGATATTTGAATCAATGCTTTGTTGAGTGTTTGATCCATAATCTACAGTATTGTCAGAAATGAGAAGAGATCTCTCATTTTTCCAAACTTCTACCCAGGGATCAGAATCATATATTGGATAAACTGCATATACTACTGACCAAGGAGTAATATTTGAATAATCAATTGTAGCTGCTTCACAAGAAAAAATCGAAAATGAGGCACACAAGATCTACAATACATAAAAATTTTATAGTAAATAAAAGAATATTTAATTTTAGTTTAAATAAAAATCAATACAATTGAATTGGTTCATAGAAAAAGGGACTTGCTACATGAAATTGATACATACTAAAGCTCCCTTTTTACACAAATCAATTCAATTCATAGCTTCTTTTATTTTAAAAATATATTTTGTTTAGTATCAAACTTATTGACATTTTTAATTGAATTCAGATAAAATTAAAATTTTGTTTAATAGTAAATAATTATATTCAAAAAAATAATTTCTATGAACTTGTTAAATTTTTTTATATTTTACTTACAATCAATGAGAAATACATTTTCAAGCCGTTTCCAAGCTGACTGAAAAGCTAAAAGGGAATCAACTTCTTTTATAGTGGCAGCTATATTAAAAAAGTTAATAGGATGAATTTACATCTAAGATTAAAGTTCTTAAGTTTCTTTAATCTATAGATTATCTCTTACATAAGATTAAATAAAAATGAGATTATGATCAAGGAAAGAAAAAACAAGATTTAGATACTTTAAAAATAATAATTTATTCATCTTAGATAAAGACTTACAGGTAAAAGTGAACATTTTAAGTGCTCAATAAACTCTGATATTTTCTATCTCTCCACAGCTTCCAAGGGTACAACATTACAACCAAGGAGACCTTTTCCACTCCAAGGTCGAGGGATTAGAGTCAATGCAAAAGTATTAGAGCCTCGTTTGATTTTCAGTGCAATATTTTTATATCTGCTATTTTCTACTAGAGTTCCAATATCTTTTAGAGATTTGAAGTTACTATTTGTGACTGATCCAAATTCTAGTATAAGATCTTCAACTTGTATACCCTATATAATAAAATAATTTTTGTATTAAGAAAAAAACTAAACAAATCATTTATTGCAAATATTATGATTTATGTTATTTATTATAAAATAATACATTTCTTTTTTATAATTTATAAAGTTTTAGTTACTTACAGCCAGCTCTGCAGGTGAGCCAGGCGATACCAAATTAACTCTTAAAAATGGTTCCAATAGAAAGACTTCTTGTAAATTATTGGAAGTAGAAGGAGATTCTTGCAATTCAGCACCAGCAAATTTATGAACTTTGTGCAATCCTTGCTCAATTTTAAGCATTAAAGTTTTGTAATCATTTTGCAAGCCTGAACATAATCAAAGTAAATCTTTTAATAATTCAAATCTATAATTATACAAAATATGATACAAATCTACTCGAAACTCACATATTATTTTATGGCGAGCTTGTCGAACTTGATAAACATCAATATCGTTTCTTGGATAACCCTCTGAATCAACTAAATCATCAGTCATACCTACACGATTCTGAAAGTAATTATAAATGCATATCTTTACCCATATTATTAAGTTTCAAAAAGTGACAGATCATTGCAGCGTAAATATGAGCGCTCATATACTAAATTTCTAAGCGACGAATCAACATAATTTTATGAACAAACAATACTCACAGAATCTAAAATATTTTTCGCTGCTTGTATGTCGGCTTCGATTTTATCTTTTTCGTTCATTAGCTGCAAAACAGCAGCTTTCGCTTCTTCTAGTTCCGTGTCGACCACCATTTTTGTTGCTTATGATACAAAACAAAACGACCCAGTAACGTATGCAGCACTAACAGACCCCGACCCTAAATAAGTATAGGGACGATTTCTTTTTGATTTTTAGTCAATTTTTGTAAATTAAAAATTTTTTTGCTAATGCTTCATTAATATCGCTTTCCATAAAAATGATTATTTTTCGTGAACTTCAAAATTTGTATTTGATTTATTAATTAAAAATATTTATAAAAAAGAATTATTACAAATATTTCATTCAATGTGATTTATAAAAGTATGTAATTTAATATATATGAATATAATTTATAATTTATTTATATAAATAAAATAAATAATGCAATATTTTTTTTAATAGGTATAATTTATTTTGACAATAATAATAATTCTCTTTATAATAAAATTTTTATTTAAATTAAATAAAAGTAATGTGTGCTTGAGAGTAAAGTCGATTATCTCCTCAAGTGATTACATACGGTTTTACCAATTCGCTCAAGCAAACCCGTCCGCACATAATATCTATATATGTATATAGTATACTTTATTCCCATCTTAAATGTGGCCACTTATTTAATTTTATATATTTAATAAATTCGTTTATTTTTGAATAATATTTCTATATTCTTTTCCAAGTGGTCATCATTTCCCTGCTTGAGTTTTCTTGAAAATGATACATATTATACTACTTTATGCCCATTTTTTATGGTAATAAAATGGTCAGTATTTTAAGGTTTACTTTATTGCCTTATTAGTTATTTTAAAAACGACCTCGCTCGCTCATTACTATCTGTATGCTTTTGTTAAAAAGTAATAAAATATTAACAATAACAACAATAACAAAAATATATTTGCTCCAAAAGTGCAATCAATTTATGACATTTGATATTTTAAAAATAAAGATTTTAGATATCTCGCTTCATAGGTAACAGTATCTTTTGCTTTAGGCACCTGTGGCATTTCTTGGAAATCAAACAATGGTTCTAATACAGTTGGTATATCTCTCCCATAAACTACAAAATAAATATAATTATATTAACTAAATTATATTTTAATGATAAACATTATAAAATAAATATTACCTTCACAATGTTCAAAAAACTGTATGCAATCTTGTAATGTATTATCGTTTAATACAACTAACTGTTTTGCTAATTGTTCAAAAAGTGATAAAAAGTTTCTCTTTGTGTAATACCATGTGTCAGTCCCAAGTTTCTTATTATAAGGCTCTAAACTTTTCATCACTCTTGAAATACCAAATTCATAATTGCCCTTTGCACAATAAAGTGTTCCTATTACTAAATTAACAATACATAAGTGAAATAATTTTTTATCCTGATCTTCAAAAGATAAAGTTTCCTCTTCTTTTTCAATTTTTTTCATCAGTTGTTCAGCTTCGGTGTTTTGGGTGGTCATAATATAGCTTACGCACAAATTCGCTAAAACTATGGCACTAACATCCAAAATCTAAAGATAAAAAAGAAAATAGAAAAATTTAAAATGAATGTTTTAAAATTTTTAAATTTATAAAAGTCGCGATATGCGACCCATCCGTACATTGTCGTATTTTTTCTTCACAATAGGTTCATAAAAGCCAACTGCATCTTTAAATTTATTTTCCTGCATAAATACTGTGTGCGCAACGTTTAATTTCCAAATTTCATGTTCATTGCAAAACTCGACGCTTTTTTTAAAAATTTTTTCAACTTGAGTATAGTTGCCCAGGTCCCAAAAAATTTTTGCCTGAGCCATTAATACGGGAACGTAACGTTCCAGCGCTTCTTCATAATCCATTACCGCTTTTTTAACAGCATTTTCGTCGTGAATTAGCCTTGCTTCTTGCACTTGTTTCGTTGCTTTCCTGAGAACTTCCGTATGTTTATTAGCGAGATCGTCGAATTTTTTGTATGCTTCTTCTGGAGAAGTTTGTTGCGTAATTAACGCGTCCAAAAAATCGTATAGATACTAAATAATAAAGTTTTAGTTATATATAAGTTATTGCAACAAAATATTAATTATTAAATTCTTAGAAAAGAGTATTTATTTTTTATTTAAGTTATGTGTAATTTTTAATAAAAATTTAAATGAACTGACATATTGGCACCCTATATACAAGAATGTATTTTATTTTCATACGCCCCTGTGGTCCTGTGTTATACAGTGGAGTGCTCTGAAGTATGTGTGTTGTGCATGTATACTGTGTTTTGGGGATAAACATAACCTATCTTTTAATAAACACTGTGATGTATCAGCTGCAGATACCGAAATACAATAATATAAGTTGTATTTAATCAATATTTCTAATGTATATTCTTTTGAATACATTTTGTATCATATATACTGCTTTAATATTAATTGAGTAAAAAAGCCAAAACAATGGCTTCATGTAAAGTAAATCAAATATTTCTTGGTGAAATATCTGCTGTTCAGAATTATGGAGCTTTTGTTAAAATACCTGGATGTAGTCAACAAGGTCTGGTTCATCGATCACAGGTAATATTATTATAGCATAATAGCAAAACTCAAATCATTTCAAATAACTTAGTATATTAATTATTAAAATTTTAGGTAAGCTCAACTCATGTTGATGATGTATCTGAAGTTTTACAAAGAGGAGAACGTGTTTGGTGCAAAGTTATAACAATTGGTGAAGATGGAAAAATTGCATTATCTATGAAATTTGTAAATCAAGGAAATGGTAAAGACTTAGATCCTAACAATGTACAATTACAACTGGACGAACAAAAAAGAAAGAAAGTTAATTATGAAGATAAAAAGAAAGTTATAGTTCTTGATGCTATATATAAAACAACATGTACAAAATGTAAGACACCTGGTCATTTAGCTAAAGACTGTTTTACCACACCTGATGGTAAAAAATATGAACTTATACCTGAAATTGATGATGAGCCTGTTCCTAAGCCTCAAATAGAAAGTGAAAATACAGAAAAAGAAAAAGTGAAAAATGCAGAAAAAGAAAAAGTGAAAAATATAGAAAAAGAAAAAAAACATAAATCAAAGAAATCTAAGAAACAAAAGAAAAATAAATCTAAGCAAAAAGATTCTGACAGTGAAGAAAGCGATTCTTCTGACAAAAAAAGTAAAAAGAAAAAGAAAAAATCAAAAGAACAGAAACACAAAAAAAGGAAGCGACACGATAGTTCAAGTGATAGTGATTCATCAGACAGTAGTGTTTCAAGCTACGAAAACAAAAAACATTCAAAAAAGTGTAAACATTCAAGAGTTAAACGCTCTGATTGAATTATATGTATACCGCACACACTTATATCGAAATATAAAATTATAAATGTTGTATAGATATAATTAATTTTATAATTAAACTGCTTGTTAAAATTATCAATAATTGTTCAATATTCATTACTTACTGGGCTTAAATATTTATAAGTTAAATGAACATTTTCGGCAAGAACATCGGCTGCAAGATCATAATATTGATATTTGCAATACATCAATAAAATATTTGCAAAAGTTTCAGGTGGAAAAGGATTTTGTTGTAATAAAAATTGCATTTTTTCAAATCCTTCATTTGGTTTTGAGTCCATATTAATTAAAGCCTGATTATGTAAAGTGACAGCATCTAATTCTTCTTCTGATCGAGGGGGCATATCTGTTAATGCCTCTTTTGCTGCTTCATCTAATATTGTAGAAAATAATTTTTCGTTTTTAAAAGATTTTTCTTAACAGGTTTTTAAAATTTTTTAAATTTATTATGAAAGGGTAAATATTATTACAATTTTTTAACTGATACTCAATAGCTGCTTTTAAATTAAAAGCTTCTGTCAAAGCTGTTTCATGTAATGTTAATGTATTTCCAACACTTCTTACTTCTATACCCTCTGTGGTCATTCCAACACTAAGTTCAGGATGTTCCTTTATGCCTTGTTCAATTATATCAGCTACAAAATTGATAATTTTATAAATATTAATAATTTTTTCTTATTATTTTTTATTTTTAAACTTTCTTAAATTACCTATATGTTTTAATGAGGCAGCATATTCTTTTAATCTATAATAACATAAGGCTACATTGTAAGATAAATGAGGTCGAAAACCTGCTATTTGCAATGCACTAGAAAACTTCTTTAATGCTTGTTCATATTCCCCTTCCTATAGGCAGAATGTAAAATATTTTAAATATTAATTTTAACTAAAATAGTAACACCTGTGAATAATGAGTTTGGCCCTTATGCTTTTAAGGAAAAAAAATGAATAAATCTGCAATAGCAATGTTTAATGCTACCAGTAAAATTCTAAAACAACGGAACTCACCAGGAGTTTAGTTCAACTCAGAAAAGTTCTAATTGAAATTTCGAAAAAAATGAAACTATAGAGAAAATAACTTTTGATTTGATTTGATTTTCGGAAAAAAGATATTTATTTGATCAAGATTTAAGTTACTTTAAATTTGAGCTATTAAAATTTAAGAAATTTAAAAATATAATAATACCAAATTATTATTTTTTTTATCCTGAAGGAAAATAATACTTTTTCTGGTTTAGTTTTCTTTTTTAAACTTAATAAAGACTTATATACATAAATAAACTAAATTATTCACGTTTTAACAAATCGTTCTATTCCATAGAATTTTTCGAAATATTGAAACTCTTTTTCGGAGCATAATATACATTACTACTGCAACTTATTCTATATTTTCCGATCGCCCAAATAGTTCGCGCGAAATCGCTCGCAGCTCGCAAGCTCGCGATGTACTCCTGTTAATTAAAAACTTTTTCTACCTGATATAATAAACATCCAAAATTAATTTCTGTATCGACATCGTCAGGAGGGCACTGATCGACGTAACTTTTAGCAGCTACAGTATCTTCTTCTCCATATTTTATCGCAGCTTGAAGTTTCTTAACTTTTGCTTCTAAATTCGAATTATTAGATATAGTAGCACAGATAGACCAGGCTTCTTGGTACATGCAAGCTTGATGCAAAGATTGAGCTTGGTAAAGTTTGTATACAGTTTCATCAGGGCATAAGTAAACTAATTTTTCATAGCAACTAGCAGCGGCAAGAAACTCTTGAGTGTAATAATAACAGTAAGCCAAAAGAGATAAACACTGTCTTGACTAATATAACAATGAAAACATAAATATTTTAGTATAAAAAATAAGATGAAAATTTCTGCATTTTATAAGATTGTTACCGACACTGGAGTAAGAATCTGAAAGTACTGTGAGTACTTGTATAGTCTCGGAATATCGTTGTTCTTTTATCTAAACACGTTATTTTATTTTATTTATTGAACTATACTGAATATCATGGTTAATTTTTTTATCTTACCATTGAATAAATTGTTTTAGTATACTCTCCGTCTTTAATTTGCATGTTTTGAATAAAAGTACTCATTTTTGTTTTTTAATAGTTGTAGATTAAAGTATGTATATTGTTTTGTTAAGAATGCAATGTCATATAACGCACGTGCTCTGTTTTGAAATTGTAAATCGGCCGTTACCGTAGCAACTTAAAGTAATAACCAAATTCGAATATTTGCAGTAATGATACTTGTTCAGTTTCTATAAAATATGTAATAATTTCGTATTTTTCGCTTATTTTTCTTAAAGCAAAAATTAAGTAGAGGATAAAGTTTCATAGTTGTTTAAAATAAAATCAATAAACTATTAAAAATATTGTTAAAAAAATTTATTGAATAATGTATATATATGTATGTACAATATGCATAAATAAATAAGTTGCTATAACAGAACAGCGGCAACATCAATAATAATAATAATTATCATAATAATAACAAACTTAATTTTTTTAATATACAGTTAAATAAACAATTAAAATTTTTACAAAATAATGTTACACGTTAGATCTTTTATCAATATAGATAAAAAATAATAAATCTTTTATAAATTTGTATATGCATACAAACGCGATTGTAAAACACTAAGGTAAAAAAATATTTTCTTAGTTCTATAATCATGTATTTTTCTAAATATTATTTTTAAAATTGCACTTTTGTGTAAGAGAGAAATAAATTTTATATCACAATCCACATATATCTTGTTCCTTAAGTCGCACTTTTCTTTAGAGAGTAATTTGAAAAATTTTATTAAAAAATTAATAAATAAAAATTCATTTTATCTCTATACTTTTGCATCAAAATTACGCGAAGTTTAGTTACTTATGATTGAATACATAAAGTTAAAAGCTCATTATCTGGTTACTTTTTTTATCGGCGATTGTTTACAAACTACAGATAGAATTCTTAAGTCTTTTAAATTTAAATAATTTAAAATTTCTCTAGAAACTACATAAGGCAATTCAACTGGCACTTTCTGTTCAGTATTATATTTAAATAGAAATTTCAAAGCAACTGCACCCACTTCAAGTAACTGTTTTTTCACTTTTCCTCTTTCATAATTTTTATACATCATTGAAGAGTATATTGGGAAGGCATTTAAGTAGTCGCTAGATTCAAAGGCACATATTATATTTTTATTTCGTGCATAAGAAACCATTACGTTTGTACTTTTTGTCAATATATCATAGTATGATATATTATCATAGATTTTCTTACTTTTCATGTTTACTAACTCATTTTGACATTTCTCATAGAACATTTGCAAACGTGAATTTTGTTTTATCAAACTTAAATTTTGTGCACTTACATAAGTATTTTCAGCAACTGATTTGGCTATGTACATTATAAGGCAATCAGTTATTTCATGCATCATCTTAGATCCAGGAATATCTTCATATCGAGGACTGTCAGTAGTTATGAGAAGAGGACTCTCATCATCACTATCTTCTTCATTGATATTAGCTTTCCAATTTAATAGTAGTTCAACCATATCCTTATCTATTTCATACACAGCAAGTCTAAGTAAGGTTTGACAAAATTTTACTGGAACATTAACATCAGCTCCATGATATAATAGATATTCTGCTACTTGACAATGATGCTTTTTAACAGCATAGTATAATGGTGTAAAATTATCAATTTTAGTTTTCACATCAACATCCATACCCAATTTCAAAAATAATTCTACTAATTCTTTAGATCCTTTTTTAGCAGCAAAATGAAGTACTGTAAGCCCATCTGCAGTTGTATCATTCATGTTGGCACCCTTGCTTAGCAAAAGTTTTGCAATGTTTGCAGATTTATTTTCTGCAGCAAAATGCAAACAATTTTTTCCATCATGACGTTTTGCATGTACATTAACATTGTATTCCAGTAAAAATTCAACCATTTTTTGATCCTCTATACGAATGGCAAGATGAAAAGGTATCTGACCTTGCTTATCAGCATCATTTATATCAGCTCCAGCAAGCAAAAGTATCTTTACTATTTCTGGAGAATTGCTTACAGAAGCTATGTGCAAAGGAGTTCGATAATGGTCTTCTTTAGCGTTAACATTTGCATTATAATCTAGTAAAATTTTTATCATCTTTTCATCTTTATTTTTTACTGCTATATGCAATGGAGTCCAACGATATTCTTCATAATCATAAATGGTGTCATTAACATTAGCTCCGCTAACTAATAACATTTTTGTTATTTCTAGACAACGTCCACGAACAGCCAAGTGTAATGGAGTTTTGCCATTACAATTTTTCACATTAACATTAGCATTATGTTCCAAAAGAAGTTTAATCATTTTTTTATCTCCATTTTCTACAGCAATATGTAATGCTGTCTTTCGATACATATCATAATCATTAACATTGGCACCATTATTCAATAGTAGCTTTACAATTTTTCCACATTGGTATTTATTTTTTACAGCAAAGAGTAATGGTGTTTCTTCACATAGACCACCCTTAGCATTAATAGGTGCTCCATGTTTTAGAAGTAGTTTAATTATTGTTAATGTATCATTTTTCATTAATACTTCTGGTTTTCTGCTTTTGCAACTTATGTGTAAAGGTGTTTCAAAATGATCATTACTTACAGTAACAGAAGCTCCTTTTTTCAAAAGTAATTTAACTATTTCTGCTTTTCCTTTAGAAATAGCTAAGTGAAGAACTGTTTTCTGTGAGAACTTTTGATTCTCTGGATTGACTTGGCAATTTTGAGATAATAACCATTTAGCAATATTTGTGTGATTGTATGATAATGCCCAAAAAAGTAGCATGTATCCTCCTTGCCATGTTTTTGAATGTAATAATCCAACTGAAGACACAATCTTTTTCACTTTGTCCAATTTTCCTCTACGGATAAATTCACATATTTCAGAATCAGTATCATATTCCATGTCTATTTATTTTATTAATAAGATCCAACTGTAATTCCCATTTTTGAATAAATATTTTCAAAAATAAATGAATTTAATAAATGAGATTATTTATTTGGAGTAAATAAAAATCTTGAAAAATAGCATTATCCTAAAATGATAAAAATACTGATTAAATAATTTTAGCAAAGTTATTGTTCACAATATAATAAAATATCATTACTTACCTAATTTTTAAAAAAAGTCAAATAATACTTTGGTTTGTAAATCTTGCTTACAAATTGGTATAATAAATTCTACATTGAAAATGACAAAAATAACTCTGTAAGTACAATATCCAAAATTTATGCTGCTTTTTCAGATTCTATCATACTGATTTATAAGAACCTGTGAAAAAAATACTTTGATCAAAATCACTATAGCACCAAAGTATAACAAACAAACTAATTAAATATAAACTTTCAAATTAAATTTTACATCCCATTAAAACAACAGTCAAAACACAATTAAAACTCCACGTTTAACGATACAGACAAACAAATAAAAGCACAATAAGTCAAATTTAAAAAAAAAATCTCACGTCGTTATATCCACTTTGAAGCGTTCGAAAAAAAAGGTGAAAATCTAACCTAACCCAGGTACTCGTAGATAAACGTCAAACGTCGTCCCACACGTGGCTCTCTAGATCCGCGAGCAGCACGGAAAACTGCTGGACCCAGGGCGATCCTCAAACCGTCTCCAAAACCATCCAGCCAGCTCCGCTCGCTCTTCCGAAAATGAGCCAGCCCGAGCGGCGGCCGAGGAGCAGCTTGCGGCTGCAGGCAGGATCTGTGTCGCCGTTTTTTCGTCCCAGCCGCGCGCGCTGCGCATGCAGACAGTCGCCTCTCCTCCTCCCGCGCGGCGGGCGCCGTGTCGACCGCCAGTCTGCCAGTATTTAAAGGGTGACGTGATAGTCTGCCAATGCACGATTATACACCAGAGCGCGGCGGCGGCGGCGGCGACGTTGCCAGACACGATTATTTTGTCTGTGGCGCGCCGCACCGATGACGCCCGGATTATATTGTATATATCTTCTCCTCTCCTCCTTTCCGTTTCCAGAGTATTGTATACGTATATACGTAGCAGTCGACAGAGAGAGTGAGGCGCGCGTTTTTTCTTCTCGCGCCGCACGCGCGACTATTTTTTGCGCGCCGGCGCCTGCCGAGCGCAGCATTTTAATTAATTAACGAGTGCGAATTTCCGTGCGCGCTGTCACTTGGATGCTTATATATAGGTATATATGATCGGGATCGGCAATCTTATCTCGCGTGCGCGGTTAACTTTTTTCGTCTGCTATCCGGCTTGCCGTACGTATCGCTGCTGTTACTACTGAGAGTTTACGTAGGGGATTTAATAAGGAGTTTTAAATTTAGTTTTGTGCTTCGATAAGCGTGGATTATCTAACGATTTCGAAGTGGTGAAATGCAAAAAATAGTTTAATTGATTGGAGGCTTTCAGTGTTCGTGGAATTTCGTGGCTGTGCGAAAACTTATAAAAATCGTTTTGGAGTAATAGAAGAGTGAAGACTATTTACCATTTTTTTTTATATTTAAAAATGTGTAATATTGGGAAAGAAAGCGATAAGTTTTAAGCTTAATGTAGAGGTTAGAATCTGATGATATATTTTTTATTTAAAAAAAGAATAATAACTATATATTTACTTAAGAAAAATCTAGAACAGATTGAATCGTAAAAATTTAAAAATCGAGAATATTATTAAAAATTATCAATTAAAGGTTAATTAAAAATTGAATATTCAATTGTTAAGTATATTTTTTATTCACAGGAATTATCTTTATCTTAAACCTTATTTTACATTATTATCGACAATTACAGTAACCTACTTTTCTCAATGAACGTTTTAATGTTGAAAAAAAATATCTATATTGCAATATATTGGCTTATTTTTATTTATTTATTCATTACTTTTTATAAATCTGTAATTTATGATAATAAAACATACGTTTGACATTTTTCTGAACTACGTTGAAAAAAATAATCTCTATATCGAAAGCATTATATTTTTGGTTATTTATTATTTATTTTTTTAATAAATCTGTAATTATTGATAATTAGACAAGTTTCTTAATTATATGGGCTTAAATTTGAAAAGCTTAACTTTTTTGAAAGATTTAATAGTTTAAAGATATAGTTATGAAAAATTTATACAAAATTAAAACTGCAGTTTTTAAGGATTAAGTGGTGCATTTTTGTTATTCAACTTTGAATTGTTATAACTTAACTTTTATAATTTAACTCCAATAACTTTTGAAAGAATTAAACTTTTTTAATTTTGTAAAGAATAGATAAAAGCTCATTTTTTCGTTTAATTCTGTTCTAGCAAATGTATGTAAGTTTTTTCAAACTGACTTATTTTTTTTTTAAACAGTATAGTGTATTTTCTCATTATTTTCTAAAACAACCTGAAAATATGCACAACTCGAGTTTTTTTAACCAATAGAATCTAATATTTCGGCTCTCTTGATATTTTGACATCAAAAACATCCAGAACTCTGACATTCTCCTAGTTAGTGATTGTAGGTAATACAGGGAGTTACTTTAAAAATTTTCTTTTCTTTCTATTTATATATAGATTTATCGTCTTATTCGAATCGATCTTTGTTGAATACAATCCCGATCTCTCTTATATGTATGCGTACGTAGGTAGCATTTTGTAAAGTGGCAATCGGTATAGTAACTAATTAATAAGTAGTAAATACTCTACAATAAATTTAGTATACTTTTCAAGGACATCATAAATTTTATACTTTCACAAACTTCTATTTTTGCGATTGTGATTTATAAATTTAAACGAAATTTCACCCAAGTGATTGCAGCTCAATCATAAGTAGTAGACGCAACTTTCACACAAAACACTTTTACTGTATTCTTGCTATGATTAAAATTTTTGCACCTGTTCTGTATTTTCATACAGTATTCACAATCGTATGGTCAGAAATCTTAAACTCCAATCTTTGTACATCTTATTTATACAGGCATATATTTCACAAAATTAATCCAATCAAAATTCCAGGCGTCAATGTCGAATCGAAGATTGATCCTCTACACCGAGCTGCAAGTATATAACATATACAGCTGACAGCCGCCGTTTTTTCGGCGAGAAAGCGGAGCATGCGAGCTCGCATCACGTGCGTATGTGACTTCGGACCGCGTGGAAATGTCGTCGCTTCGCTGTCAACGTCGCTTGAGAGAGGCGCCACAGCATAGCGCTGGAGGTAGGAGAATCAGCTGCCGTGAGAGAGCCCGTATATGCCGAACATGTCGGCTCCAACGCTCAGTAGCGCTCAGAAGCAGCTCACGACTGGAAGCAGCTCTGCGCTCAAATTAGACATAATAGCGGTTGTGCTATCTGCGGTACTTAAATTGTTCAGCTGTTCGCGCTGAAAAAACGTTGTTTATTCAACTGAGAAGCAACAGAAGCTTTGTCGGAAGCTACACAAGAGGCTGTGCAGACTGTCTGAAGCCATATTTACTCAGAAGGAAGACTGTCAGGATACTCAACAGAAGATTCAAGCAATTAGTAGTAGGAAAAGAAAGAACTCTGTTGTCAACAGTCCTGTCAAAAGTTCTGAGGGTAAGTTTAACAAAATATTAGCTTAAGATTGTTAGGTGTATTTTCTTAAATGCAGATTCTTTGTTTGAATAATACATCTTTTTACTATTGTGGTTATGTAAAAAACTCTAAAATAATATAATTTAATATCCTTTGAAGTTTCTTTTAGTACCATTTATGTGAAAAAATGTTAAATCAGTTCAACAAATTTATGATCATTCCTCTTTTTATGTTATTTTTTACGTATAAAATTCATTTGATCACAACAATATAAGATGCTTTTTTTGCAGATAAAGTAGACAATAAAGAATCTAAGAATAATAAAAACAAAAAGACTGAAATTTACAAAAGTGATATTAGAGATACCTTACATACAAAAGAACCAAACACCAGGCATACATTGTTAATCAAATTTAAGCATAGCTTTGAAGATACAACTCTGGGAGCGCAAACAGAACTGCGGAACCCTTTGCAGGGTTCGAGAATTTCTGACAGGTTTACTGATAAACCAGCAGAAGAAATGCCGGAAAGACGTCCTAATGGTGTAAAGAACTTCTCAGAAGTTCAACTAAAACAAGAAAATGATTTAGTTCCTTCATTTTTATCCAAGTGTAGAAACAATATAGAAGAAATTTATGACATTTGTCAAAATGTTATTAGAGATTTAAACATGTATGGAGTGTGTGTTGTGAATAATTTTCTTGGTTCTGAGAAAGGCCTAACAGTGCTTGAAGAAGTATTAAACATTCAGAGTACTGGAGTGTTTAGAAATGGTCAATTAGTTAAAACTGGTGTAAGTGACATTAAAACAATTAGAGGAGATCAAATAACGTGGGTTGATGGAAAAGAGAAAAACTGTAAAAATATTGGTATGCTAATATCAAAAATGGATGCCATAATTATGGGAGCCAATAAGATGATTAATAATGGACAATTAGGAGATTACACAATAAATGGAAGGACTAAGGTAATTTGGATGCATAAATCATTTTTTGTTACAATATTAAAAAAATATTAATGTGTTTTTATAAAAAAATATTAAGTCTTAAATATTAAATGGATAAAAGAATAATAATTAATCAATTCATATACTTAGTATAAAAATCTGATTTTTTATATTAATTTAATATTTAATCAATTTAGCATTATATCAATACATGCACATTCTATTGCTATAAATTCTAACAGAAAAAGATTATATCACATTCAGCAATTTATTGAATTGTTTTATATTTGACATAATGCAATAAAATTTCATTAATTTTAATTTTTTTCTTATAGTAATTTTATTTTATTTTACTATGAGTTGCTTACTAATAGTAAGATTTTTGAGAGATTTAAAAAAAATTTATTAAAATGTAAAAAGTTTAAAATTTTTATTAAATTTAAAATAATAATTTAACGATTTTATCGACTTAGCCCCTCAATTAAAAGCAAACGGATAAATTTAATCTAGACAATAGTAAATTTGCCAAAAAATCATAATTTTCAATTATTTGTTGATTTTAAAATTCTTACGATAACAAGCTTTATTATTAGTCAACAGAGCAGATTGCAAATTTATTCGTGCACGTATATTTACATTACCCATAAAATTAGCTTTCGATAACTAAGCATACTCGTAGTTTCTTTGCAATTTGAAGTTGATTTTCTTAGATAAAACTTTAATAAATCAATCGTAAATGAATGTTAAAAAAACTAAAATAATCCGTTGAAAAATCAATAACTTCGGTAAACCAATAAAATAATTTAGCTTGAATTGTAATTCGATTATATTTTTAATCGTATCAATATGTAACTGCCATTGTTTAAAATCGAGTTAAAAAAAATTCACATGAGAAAAACGATAAAATATAAATTCTCTTATCGCGCATAAATAGAAAACGTCAGCGACCAATCGGCATTTACAAATCCAATTATTACTTTTTGACATTCCAATTTAATCGGTTCTCAAGCCTCTTATCAAAGCCCGATGATTAACACTCGCACACTTCTAATCGGCCCATCTGCATAAATCAGGCTCGGGCCCCACAAAAAAAAACTCGACCCCCAAGAGAAATCCAGGATCTTAAAATAGACGAGATACATAAATAAAACGGCAAACTTCCTCAATGTTTACAAACGTCAAGTGTGCAGATATACCCACGCTCTTTCCTCCTTGAGTAACAGTAAGAAAGTCACTCTATACAACCGCACGTACACACACACGCCCAGCAGAAAGCCTCCTACTCCACCGTAACCCACATCGATCGCGCTGCTCCAAACTGAAAAAAAAGGCACAACAATAACAATCAATAAAAAGCGCCGGTACACACTTAGCAGACGGCGCTGAATCAGAAATCGCAAACTGTGGTATATAAAAACCGGCATACGTATATCAGCGCGTCCTTTCGCGCTTTCTCCCTCTCTCTGCTTCCCTCTCGCTCTAAACACTTGCCGTCTCCGTTGCGCGAGAAACGCAGAGGCAGTGCAGCTAGTCACGTACGCCAGCTCGGCTCGTCGTTCGCCTAGATTGTGCGCGAGGCGCGCCCACGTGTTTCAAGCACCGCGCTTAGAGATAAATGACTCTTTTTCGAGTAGTCCGATTTCAGATGGGCCGAGCTTTTTTATAAATAGACGAGTATAACCGTTCGTTAGAGGGTTGGGTATTTAAATTGGCTGTTTTTGCGCGCCGCCGAGAGCTTGAGGATAAAAGTCGTTGAGCGAATTGTGAGAGCGTTACGCATCGCACTTTCGCGATACGGAGAAAGATGACGAATTTTGCGAGAGGTCACTTTGGGAGCGGGCTGCCCGGGAATGCCGTAACGATGATTTTATGTTGAGCGACGTTGGTTTTTCTTGTTTTTTTTTTTTTTTTAGGAGGAAAGAGACGAACGCTGCATTCATGTTGGCAAATAGATTTGCGGGTGGTCTGGAGTGCGATCTGTATGCTTATTTGATTGGATTCCTCGATTTTGATTAGGCGCTGATGGTTTTTTAAGACACTTGACAGCAATAGGGAAAGTGCTGGCTTCTTCGGAATTCCTTTTTGTTAATTGATTGTTTGCGAGATGAATTTTATTCGTATGCAAATTGAATTTTTTAACTTAATTAAATAATTACGTTTAATTTTTTGCAAACCGTTAATTTTGTTTTACATTTTTACAGCTTCGTAAGTTTGGTTCGTTATATTTACTGTAAATAACTAAACTTTCAATTTTGAAATTCGTATCTATTTAAGCTAAGTCAACATGCTTGATGCATAGACTAAATATTTACTCGTTAAATAAAAGGGTTATTTGGAAGTTATAATTTGCTTATACAGTAAATATTATTTAATAGGATTTGGCATAGAGATCGTATTAATATTATTTTATCAATGCACACAGAATTCGTTTCTTAGCAAAAAATTGTAAAAGACTTTTGTCTTTTTAAGATTAGTTTTTTTACTTTACGATTTGCAATTTGTACCACTTAAAATTCGAATCAAACAACTTTTTTCTCTTCCTAAAAAATTTACGATCGTTGAACTCGCTCCACCACCAACAAATTTGTAATCCAATTAAATTAAAAAAAATACTTCTGACTATATAAATCAATAACATCGGCGTCGACAAAAAAGTCACCAAAAAACTCTGGTCAATAACACAAATAAAAAATCTAAACATTACTTGGCCGCAGCTCTTTAAAATGCATTATCTCATTATGCTAATGCGCGACGGAATGTCGTTTGGAAGATTCCGCAATTACCGGTCGATCGGCGTAGCTCGCGGGAATTTTTCGCCAATCGTTTTGCCAACCTTCCCGTGGAGGTTAAGCTGAACGAGTGCCAGGAGAACCTGTGAAAACAAGGTTTTTTATTTTACCTAGTTTTGCTAAACGAAGGTCACGCAATTCCGTATGACTTCAGGGAAAAATGTTATGTGTTTGGTTGACAATGCGAGAAGAAAATTAAATAGATGCTAGGTAGGGTCTGTTTTACTAAAAAAGGGTTAACAAAAAAGCTAGGCTTTACTTAGAGCGGGCACAAATTCAAAATTAATTTGCAGTAAAGAATTTTAGCAAGCAAATAGTTCCATAAAAATATTTTTTTTAGTAGTTTATCTCAACAAATTGTTAACTCTTAAAAATCAGTTTATAGATAATAAAACTTCTTTTATTATGCATAATCTAAATTTAAATACACTAATAATTCTTTAGAAAAACATCCGCAAAAAACACAAATAAACGTAAAAAAAACAGCCCCTATCACCAACCACAACCACACAAACAAATCCACTCGATCAGCGGCAAAAATAGACGGCGTTCCCCGCAGACGGTCGGGATCACCGCCTCCTTTTCAGTTCCGAAAGTCGCACCTTATCAGCCTGTATTATCAGGCAAAATGTATTTATGCACCGAGATATCCGGACGAGACCCGTGTGCACACTTGCAGAAGTCACGTAGGCCATCGCCTTCTTCTGCTAATTCGTTTGTTTACCTTTCTCTCTTTTTTTTTAATAATGCATTGTGCGCTATCCTCCCCGGATTGACTTTTTTCCGTTTCACGAATTGATTAGCGTCTGTTATGCGAGTGTCGTGTGCGCTTATGTAAAGCCGGCGCGGTGAGGTAATGAGATTCCGATGCATAGGTATAATAATAGAGTTTTAAGAGCTGGCTATTCATTAATATTTATTCGACGCGTCTGATGCGAGTGTTCTATGAATGTTTCTGTCGTTTATTATGAGATAGGTTGATTTATGCTTGCTGTAATTAATTGATGATTATTATTTCATAGATGGATATGCGATACCTTTTGTTTGTTTTTATTATTTAAACAATATTAATTGTATTTTATAATTTTTAATGTAAACGTATGCTCAACAGTAGTACCCTTTAAAAGCTTTTGCTCACTCTGAGCTACATTGATAAAAAATATTCTTCCGGAAAAATGAATATTCATGGTTTTGAATCTAAGAGCAAAAGCTTTCTAGTATAGCACGGGTAAAAAAATTGAAATGCTAAGTTTTTATGTAAAAATCTAAATTTTCTATTTTTTTATTGCTTAGAAAAAGAAATTACTGTCGTCACTATGGCTTATGTAATTAGAACGGTCTTACACTCAACTTCAAAACGGTACATAATAATTTTACTCGTAAGAGGTTTTTTACGGGAGCTAGCATATTTATTGAACTTAACTCGCAAGGCGAAGAAAACTCTTGACGAAAAACTGAATATGCTTATTATACTATTAATTTCTTAACAAATTTTATAAATATATCCTCCATGATACATTGATAAAAAAAACCATACTCCAGGTCAAAGTACTCTTCGATCTTGACTAAAATTTTTCAATCAAGCATGCTATCCTCACCTCGTTCCAACTTCCCGTTTTCATTAGCATTTCCGCCTACATAATACAAACTCAAAAAAAAAAGAACGAATCGGAAAATTTTCATTGCCAAGTACGAATCCCGCGTCCTCGCTTAAAGGCCGCACTCGGCGATTAACCAAAGAATAAAGCAGATCGGCAATCCGCGCGCGCGAAAGCTCAGTGTCGCGCCTAACGTTTTCGGCTGTAAGCATTTCCACAGCGCTCAATGAGCGTACCTACGTGATGTCTTGCACGCGCTATGAGCGAGAGAGCCAAAGTTTTTTCCGGGACCTCGAGGCACGGAAGAAGGGCCCTTATACCATTTCTGGCCCCGAGGCGCGCAGGCTCGAGGTCGCGCGCTCTTCTTTTTGGTGCGTTGACTTTTCCGAGCGTATAGGCCGTGGCTTGTTGAGTCGTTGCATGGCTGCGTGCACTGCGGGTGTCATTGACTTGAAGGTGGATTGCTTGGTTTTTTAAGAAAATTTTTTAGAGTTCGGAAAGTTTTCTGGGAGGTGTGTTTTATTAAGATGGTTGTGGGATCAAAGTTATTTGATGCATCTTGATTGATAGTTTAAATTCTTAAGTAGCTTCTTTTTGAACTGAGACCGATGGTTATGTCACTAACTTATAGTGATATATGACTATAATTTAATATGACGGTTTTGGTAATAAATATCTTTGACCATTTTATACTATCTGACAAGCCTTAAAAAGTATAAATTTTAAAACACTTTAGATTATTTTTTATCTTAAGTATACATGACAGTACAATTAAAATAATTCTTTTTCTTTATGAAATTTTTGAAATACTTATTATGATTTCTTTAGAAAGGTGCATAAAACGCAAAGGAAGAAGTAATTGTATTAATTACTTCGCACATTGTAAGAAGTCGACCATATTTCGAATTGCCAACAATTTTTTAATTTTTCACTCACTTAAAAATAAGAAAATTTAAATAGATTCTACCAAACTTTAAGAATTACTTTTTTCTGAACTTTGTGTGTGGTCGCAAAGTAGTTGCATTTGATTAATAATGGTTTAAAACGCATCAATTCATTTATGCTGCGATCCATAAATCAGTTATAGTGATTTGATAATGGACGCATAAAAATGATGGCATACTTCTTAGAAGCATGCTATAAAATGATCAAGTTATCATATTTTTGCTTTAAAAATTAAATACGTGATTTTGTTATAAAATCAATAACTTTTTTTAAAGTATCAAAAGAAACTTCTTATCTACCGATAATAGTTATACGCCCATATTGTGACACACAAAGGTTAACGTCAAACTGATAAACAATTGCATAGCTAAAGAAAAAATTCATTTCTCTCTTGCAGAAATTTCAACTAAAATTTTTTCCAACTCTTCAAAATCCTTCAAAATCTTCGCATGATTAAAAAAATTCCCTGCCACCCAATATCCCAATCACCAATATAAAACCCAGCCACACCAAAATCGGAGCAACGAAAAAATCCTCCCATTCCCAAACGCCAAAGCCAACGCTTCTATTGAAGCAGCTGCCCGACAAGACCGAGCAATCAAACGCTTTTGTTATCTTTCACATACGTGCCCTACGACATACGCGAGGCCCCTCTAGAAATTCTCGGCCATAGCACAGTTTCATAGCACGACATGGTGTACGTGATGAGCGCCATGGAAAAAGCGGCGCGTGCCGCTAGCTCGTCAGGTGAACTGTCTGCGCTCTCTCGCAGCTTTTTCCTATCGCGTGCGCGCTTATGTGATGTGGAGGAGGAGATGGAAGCTCGAGGCTCTTTTCCCTCTGCGCGGCTGACGCAACGGACTCTGTAAAATTGGACTCCAAGGCGAAAGTTTTCGACAATGGGCCGCGACTGACTATAGTTCTTTTTTTCGGGTTTGATGACACGGTGAGGTCTTTGGAGGGGCCGAAGTTGAGAGGTTGGATGTGGGAGAGTCTTTTTTTTTAAGGAGGGAAATGATAATGGAAGCTCGAGCTTATTTATAAGTGTTGCGACTGATAATTTATTAAACTTTGGTTTTGATATCAAGATGTGAATACCCTGGCATAGAAATGATTCTATTTAAATTTAATGATGGCTAATTCCTAATAAAAATGAATTCAATGCTATTTCTTAGGCCTTAACAACTTTAAGTGGATAAATTTCTTACATAAATCCTCTTTTAACGTTATATTAATATTTTAATTTTTATATTCGAAATATTTATAACACATCTACCGGAAATTTATCCCTGGTCTCTTCTAAATAAATCTACATTATATTTTTAGATTATTTATTATAATATCTAGTTCAGTCTTCTTTTATTACTAAAAATTTATTATTTTTTTTTTAATTTTATAATATTCCTGTAAATAATTGATTACAAAATATGCTTTAATTGATCTAAGCTGATACACTTAATTATTGATAATATAATATTATAAAAGTAGTCACGCCTTTAGATGACTTTAGACAACATTTTTAGATAATATTGTCGCTTTGGTGCAACTTAACGCAAGCCCGAGGAGAAACTATATTTCTAAGCAATCTAAGTCGTACGTGATTCCTTAAATAATTTTCCTTAAACAACTTCGCAGTACTTCTTCGAAAGGAAGCGCTAAAAAAGAGTTTAATTGGCAAACGAGGCGTTTAATCGTTGTAAAAAGCTGGTCGAGTAATAGTAAATGGCAACTTTTGTCGATTCCAGAAAATAGTTCTCGCGTTTGCACGTGAGTCATGCGAATACGTCTCAAAAGACCAACAATATAATCGCACGTCATATTTTCCTTTTTTCCTCTTTCTGTACTCGATTTCAATTAGCGCGATATATCTTACAGAGATTATCTTTTACGCAGCGAAGAAACACAAATTATGTCACGTTTCATGATTTTTTTTTCTTTTTTTGTTGCAGGCTATGGTGGCGTGTTATCCTGGGGATGGTTCGCACTATGTCAAACACGTCGATAATCCGAATCGAGATGGCAGATGCATCACGGCGATCTATTATTTGAATAGAGACTGGGATATTAAGGTGATTTTTTAATTTATAATTTTTTATTTTGGCACTTTATATTTTAGAAAGATCAAAGTGTCTTTCAGACAGACCTTGTAATTAGAAATCTTTTAGTATGTTTCTTACGGACGAGATTTTTTTCAATGTTTATTCATTAAATTCGTTATTAAACTTAAAGTATTATAAAAATGAAAATTTTCAAAAATGAAATTAACAATAAATAATGACTATTTCAGCAAAATGGAGGCCTTCTCAGGATATTCCCGGAATGCTGTCAAGATCAAGTTGCCGATATTGAGCCAATCTTTGATCGAGTTATTTTCTTCTGGTCAGATCGTAGAAACCCTCACGAAGTTCAACCGGCTTACAAGACTAGATATGCCATAACGCTATGGTACTTCGACGCAGAAGAAAGAAAAGAAGCCTGCCGAAGATATCAAAGAGACAGTAAGTATTTTTAAATTTTTCGCAAAATTTTAATTTGTAAATCTTTGAACAATTTGTAACCGAAAGCAAGCACCTCACGGACTAATTGCTCTAAAAGATTTATGTTTATCTTTAAAACATGAATTAAATTGAAAATTAATTAAAAAATTTAATTGATTTTTTCTAGAAGAAGGAAGTCCTAAAGCGGGAAATTCTTGAGCCGAAGTACAATGGACTAAGAGATTGTCCGTCGACTGAATTTATTAAATGCAACGCTCCAGTTTATGCATTTGTATATACATGTGCGCGAAAAGCATTGGTACCTAATTGTATTACTATGTATTAAGAAGAGTGGAAGAGCCCAGCTGTCCTAATATACACGTAAATGCAGGAATTGACTAATGTATAGCAAAGCTCAAATCACAACATACTCGATAAAAACGTGCAATAGCTTAGTATTTTCGTTTTCTTTTCTATTTACGGTCATGATTATTGACTCAGGTTGTAACAAATAGAACTGACTTACTGAACATTTTAGTTTTTATATGCAACATGTAAGATGATTTTAGAGAGTTGTGTGATTAAAATTGGTTTTAATACCGGAAGGTTTTTAAGTACCTTAGCAC
The DNA here is from genome assembly GCA_900480035.1 of Eupelmus urozonus. NCBI lineage: Eukaryota > Metazoa > Arthropoda > Insecta > Hymenoptera > Eupelmidae > Eupelmus > Eupelmus urozonus. The sequence continues at coordinate 17,507 of UELX01001654.1, read as the reverse complement.
AAATTGTGATAAATGATTATCTGGCTCAGAAACAATTGATAAGAGTTCATAATTTAAATCTTTGAAAAAATATATTTTTGTCAAGTGAAGTTAATAAATGATTTTCAGACAAATAGCTGTAAATAATTTACTAAAATTATGTATGATCATTACTATTTGGTCTCAGTGTATTCTAGTGATTATGACTTGAGTTTGCGTTTGTTATGTTTACAATCGAAGTGTGTCATAGTGTGTAGTGCATACAATATTTAGTAAATAATTATTTTGAATATGTACTTCATTTAAAAACTGATAAAATTACTTTTAAAAATCTATATGCATTAATTACTTAAAATATGCCTTATTCTTTTATTATTCCTTGATATTTTTTATTTATATAAATAAATACATTGTGTTTATTGTTTTTGGTGAATTTTTAAGGGATTAATAATAAAGTCTCGGTCCGATCTTTTTTCTCCGTTACACTCGGTATTGTGCGTACATATATTGCATTCTAAATTAAATTTCTTACATTACCATTTTATCGGGAATAAACATAACCATTTCATTATTTCTCCATCAGACCTGACCTAAGCTTAGAGAGCTTACAAACAAATACAAAAATCTTTTTAATCTTTTGAATTGTTTTGTTGTTATTGCTTTAACTCAATGAAAATAAAAAACTTAATTAAGCTATTACAAAAATTATAATAATATTAATACAGTTTTAATCATAGAAGAAAGACGTAATTTCTAAAATATACAATACAAAATTTTATTTAAGTAAAAAATTTTTTCTGTACAAATTCTTAAAAATATCTTTAACATATATATATACATCCTTAGGCGAAATATTAATTATTTACACAGTTTTTTGTTTCTCCTTTATCTGCAGACATGCACTAAGCTGTTTTATCATACATGTAAATAAATTATTTTAAGCTTAATTTTCATCTTCATTTAGGTCACAATCTTCCACTAAGTTATCTGATGGGCAGTAAACTTTAAAAGAAAAACCACTTTTAACAAAAGGTCCAGGGTTTATAACTTTACACCCATTGTAACTTGTCATATAAGGTTGAAAATCATCAGCAACAACAATCATGTCTGGAGTTGGATAAAGTTGCAGTGCTTGATCATGTTTCCAATATACTGGAATAACTGAAAAAAGCAGTGGAGTCAAATGTGATTGACGAATAATCGATTTGGCAAACTGAAACAAAAATTCTCTAATTAAATTAACGAATATTTTTAATTTTTAAATTTAAGGTATAACTTCAACTTACAGCACTATAAACTTTTTCTCCTTTGTTGTCACCATTTTCATTCGTTTCTTTTTGATAATGTAAAGTATTTCTGGATAACTTAGATAACATATTTTCTCTAAAAACTACAATTTCTTTTGTGCAGTATTGTATTCTGCAAGGATTTGTAGCTAAGTAGGTACCTGGTACAATTTTTAAAAAATCTTCAAACACATATTTCGGTAATGATGGTCTTGGTAAAATTTTTGGTGCACTAAGATCATAAGGACCTGGTACAAAAATAAATTTAGTATTTTGTTGAATTATTGGAAATTCAGTAACAATTGCTGCAAGTTTTTTAAATCCATCTTTCAATATTTTAACAGTTGATATATTTGATGGAGAATTTAAGAAGTGTCCACATAATACAATTGCAACAGGTGGACAATCAGAGAAACCAGACAGCAAAGTTTTAAATTTACTTAAAACAATTTCGCTGTCCACCCAAAATTCTGATAAGAAAACAAAAAAATTATTTTTATTTGCATCTTCATAAGTCTTTAATTTCTCTGACAATTTTAAAGTTGAAGGATGAGGTCCACCAAAAGTATTGGCATCTCCAAAATTTGCTCTGCAATTTTCTGAAGATTCAGGTGGTGGAAAATCCAAATTTTCTACATGTAGTACTCCTTCAATATATCTTCCTTTTGCTAAAACAATTGAACCTTCCATGATCAAACTTGAACTATAAAAGTGTTACTTATTAAGGAAATATATTACTTTTTACATAAAATATAAATAAAATATTTAAAAATTATATATTAAAATAATATATTAAAATACGGTTGCCAAACTATACTTTAAAAAAAATTATAAATAAATCATTTCATAAAACATTTATGAATATAAATACTAAAAAATTAAATTTTTATTTTATAAAATAATATTTATTGTTAAAAAAGGATATGGCATCTTTAAGGTTTATTTTGATGGATCCACCATAATCTTCAAGATAATATTGTCCTTCTGTAAGTTGAGCCAACAATCCCATAATGCATACATCTCTTGTCTTGGATTCGCTTAGTAAATATTCTATAGGAACTAACTGTAACTTGTTTTCTTCAACTTTACCAAATTTAGAGGGTGCAAATATTGCATGCTTCTGTGTCCTGTACCACAGTAGATCCAGTCGTTCCTTAAATACTAATGACTTATACTGGGCATCACAAAACAAATCTTGTTCTACTTTTTGTATAACATATTTCTTTTTATGTAAATCGTATACAACTTTTGGAACATCAAAAGCATTAATAACATTAAATACAGTCTCTGTTTCTGTTAAAGTACTTTCTGGTTTTACGCATTCCTTCAATGCAATTTTTATATTCTCTATATCAACATGTGGGGTTGATAACTTCTGTGTTAATATTTGTTCAACAACTCTGGTCAACCAACTTTCTGGATCAAGATCTGGATTATTTTGCAAATGTTTTGCCACTATTGCACTTAATTTCCTGCAAAATGTTTGCACATTTAATCATAATTCAATCAATAACAAAAATAAAATTAAAAATCAGTTAATAAATAATCTTGAACCATTACCTTGTTATTATAAGTCCATACATGTCAAACGTAGAATGAATCAACTTGACTAATTTCTGATCAGCCATGTTTAAAATACTCCAAAAATTCTTTATATAAAGCAAAGATAATTCACAAATCCGACTTTCGTACACCTAAAGACCAGAAACTAAAGTAAAAACAAAATAAATAACTTGTTGCACCGCAAACACGCGCGTTCTATGCAGACGAACAGGCTACTGGCCATCTCTTTGGCGCCAAATTCCTCAAGCCCGACTTTCACCTCACCGAATCATCCCAGCCAATCAGCTTCGCGAACCCTTGGACAAAAATCAACGCGAGCCTCCACGAAAACTCGCGCCAAATGAAAACCCGGCCAAAGGTGATGCAAAGCGCAACCTGTCCGTTCGTGCCTATTTTTTTTTTTTATCCAATCGCCAGCAAACCAAACGACATAGAAAAAGCAAGAAGAGGACGGCGCTTTCTTCGCATATTTGTCTCTCCATGCACGCGCTCGCTGTACACGCGCGCATATGACTCGCTAAGCGCACGAGAGCTGCGAAGAAGAGGAAAATCCGAGAGCCCTGCAAATGTTGCCGCCTAGACGCTTTGTTTACGATCTCGACGCGCAGTTTATCCAGCTACCTAATAAGCTACCGGCGACATGCGTGTAGCGGCAGCGAGAACCAGATAATAAAAGGGACGAAAAGGCGCCGATCGAGATTCGAAGCTGTAGCGTGGAGCAGCGTCCTCGAGAATGGCAGGGTCGAGGAACGAGCCCCTTAGCAAAGAGGAGCAGGAGGCGGAAGAGCTGAGAAATGAGCTTTTGAGTGAGTACGATGTACACTGTGGTTTTTTTACTGAGTGATATTTGTTTATGAAGCAGATTGCTTCGTGCCATCCTTTCATTTGCAATGTCTGACTGAGGAAATTTACTTTTTGCAGTAATTTACAATGAGTGTAGGCAATTCAGCTTTTACGTAAATTTGAATATTGTTTAGGATTCAGTTAACGAGAATTTGAATTGAATAATGAAATGCAAGTAACTCGTGCATAAGATACTTTTATTGTTTCTGATATTTACAATTTTATATGATAATGCTTAAAAAAGAAAACATCGGTATAATAAAAATAGTGTAATAATTTAATAAGTAACATTATATTTAATATTATAATATGACAGTATAATATTAGTGCAATTGTGTAGAGTTTTACGAGGCAAAACATTGATTTTAAAAATTACATTCTGTTTTTTATTGTAGATTTTGGCTGCTCCGATAAAAATCTGGGAATAGATGAAATGAGAAATCTGCTAGAGGCTCTGAAAGAATCAAAAGAGATTTGTAAAAATGTAAGTATTAAAGATTTTACAAAGCTTCTATTTTTGAGTTGAAAAATAAAGTTAAAATTTTTTAAATTTTATATGTAAAATCAAATAATAAATTTTTTTAATACTATTTTATGTCCTAGATTAATTGAAATTAAAAAATAATAATAAATTTATTCGCATGGATCATGCTTTTATTATAACAAAATATTTATTTTGTCCTTAGTGTGTGTTACGAGATCAGTGTTTTTGCAGATATAACCTTCTCAGTACATATGTGCTCTAAGAAGGTCATATTTGCTTAGCTAGTTTACTTGCGAGTGTGTTACAGTACTTTGTGTTTTATCTTGCTTAATAATTTCACTTTTACTTCTCTTACTTTCTTTGTAGTCTTTGCTTTTTCTTCCTTACTAATCCTATCTATACTTGCTTCCCCTTTTCCATCTGTGTCACTCTTTAACAGCGCCTTCTCTTTCTCCAATCGTTTCCTCATTGTTTTTTCCATCCTATCTTCCATCTCCCTCATCTACTTTTCCAACCACTTGTCCACTTGTTGTCACCTCCTCGGCAGTTCCTTTCTCCTCTTCCATCCTTGTCATTTGTTCTATTATCTTCGTCATTCTCTCCTTGCTTGTTGCTTCTCACTCCTTTCTTCTCTTTTCCAAACCTTTTTTATTGATTTTCTTCAGTATCTTCATTTTTTTAGGATTAATTAAAATATTGTCTAATGATTTCAGGTAATATTAGCTTCAGATTCATCATCTCTAAATGATTCCAAATGTATGCCAAGTACCTCAGAATCATCAAATCATAGTTCAAATATGCCTATACCAAGCTATTCTTATAGAAATGCAGTGATTAGTGAGAATTCAAAAATTCAATCTCCTGAAAAAGAATTAAACAATATGCCTATACCAAGCTATTCTTATAAAAATGCAGTGATTAGTGACAATTCAAAAACTCAATCTCCTGAAAAAGAATTAAACAATAAAGAAAATAATTCAGAGCCGGCCTTAAGTCAAACTTTTAAAAAAAGTTTAAACAATGAAATCAGTAGTCCTGATAATGAATCAATTTACGATGGTCCAAATTTATCGAGTAATGATTATCCACCAATAAGAACTAGAGGAGCTTTAAAAAGCAATATTTCTGAATTAATGAATTCAAGACTTCGGCCTCGAGATAATAAGAAAGCGATACCAGCAGCAAAACAAAAACTTTTAGAAAGATGGAGGTTTGATCCTTTTGAATATGATAAACAACGTAATATTCCATTAGAGACATCAGAGCCTTTACAAGTTATAGATAAAAATTATACATCTTACAATGTTGAAGATTTTATAAATTCAAAGAAATTTGAAGAATTGTGCCAAGAGATGGAAGCAGAAATGAACTGTCTTCAAGTAAAATGTTCATTGGATGCACCCAAAAACTATATTTCGGGGACACCCATCAAGGTGGGTACGTCCAAGCCTGTACCTCCTTATCTCTAAGATCGATGAAAAATGAGTGATTGAAAATTCTGTAACTTTGATCTATAAAAAATATACATTGAGCAAAGCGATCAGAATTTATGATTTCTCATAATTCTATTACATATATATTTATTAAAAAGTTTTTTAAATGTTCAAATATTATTTATATCTTAAACTAAATAATTTAACAATTACTTTAATCTTCAACAATGTATACATATATATAAAAGAAGTTGTTTATTAATTTGCTAAAAACATCTTTTCAATATTTTAAAAATCCATACAAACCAGAATTAGAAAATTTGAAAACTATAGTTGATTAAAATAATACTTTATATATTTAAAAACTGTTTACTTTCATTATGTGATTGGTTGTTCCAAAAGTAAAATTTTTATATTTACCTATTTGGCTGTAATAAGTTTAATTTAATATTTTCATATTGAAACGATCTAGTATACAGTGTATACTGTAAATGGTAAAAAGGATTTTTTTTTATAGAAATGGAAAAAACGTTAAAATGTTAAAAACTTAAACTATAAAATATCTTAAGAATTATTAATGATTTAAATTACAGTAGATTTGAAAATATTGATTACTTAATGAAGCTCAATAGCTTTGTAATGATTAACTAAATTAATTAATTTGACATAATATTCGTATAGTTTCTGATATAAAACATTACTTTTTAATAAATATTAATATATTTAAAAAATATTAAATTTTTCAATTGATTAAAAAGTAAAATACCTTTTTTAATTGCAAAATTTATAAATACTTATAATTGCATTTAACACTTACATTCAAAAAAGTGTAATTTAAAAAGAATATTACAACATTTCTTCCAGGTGTAGAATTAGGCTAATGTATCACTTTTCTTATGTCAAAAAAAGTTAAAAAAATTATAATTATTCATATATCTTATTTTAATATTGTATTATACCATAAAATATTTGTAATTTTTATAGATACTGAAAAAATAACTTGTGATACTTGATCAATGTGCAATTTATAAAACTAAAGCAAAAAATATTAGTGAAAAATAAAGTTTGATCCTTTAATGTATGATAAGTATAAAAACCTAAGATTGAAATTTTACATTAAATATATTTTGTAATTAGTATACAATAAATGTACAATCAATAAATGTTTTTTTGAAAGCGTATTTTGATTGTAAATTAAAAAGAATAATTAATAAATTGTATTAATGGATAAATCGAAAGATATTGTGTATTTTATTTTTTCAAATAATCTAATTCTCTCATTTCCTTATTTCTATAGGTTGCTACAAAGTGGAATGGTTCACTAGACAAACATCCATTTATCAATAAGTCACCTCAATTCAGTCACAGTCAAGGTGCATCAACTGGGGATATTCATGATCGAGCTAGTAAACGTAAGGCTTTATGTACTATTGCTGCTGTCACTCATGATGATAGTAATGAAAATGATGAAAATAGTGAAGATGAATTTATTAATACCAAAAAAAGAAAATGTCAACAGGGAAAAAAGGGAGAGGAGGCAGCAAAAAAAAATCAAGAAAATCAAGAAAGTAAAGATTGTGTTAATAATGTTGAAATGATTGATGTTGATGATTCTAAGGATTTTTTAACTATAGAATACAATAATTCAATTCAACATAATGAGTTCAAGAGTACGAAGTCTTTATGTAATTCTGAAGCTACCAAAGATCAATCAGAATATCCAAGAAGAGTGACACCACCTGTTACCCCATCTGTTAAAAAGAATTTCAAAGGTCCAAGATCAAATAAGAAAAAAAATGCAAATCAATCACAAAAAACTATTACAGCAAAGCGAGATCATTTATGTGATGATGAAATAAGTAAAACATTACATGAAATAGATGAACAAATTAATGACAACGATTGTGTCGATATTACTGATGATGAAATAAAACCTTTGTCAATATCTATGAATGTGCAAAATAAATTACAAATGGCAACATCTCATTTGACAACTGTTAATGATATTGAAAAGCAAAGGATTAAAACTGAAGAAGAAATAAAAAAACAAAAGGAACAAGAAGAAAAATTTAAAAAAGATGAATTGATGGCTAAAAGATTACAAGATGAAGAAGATAAAAATAGTCGTAAAATGGAAAAAGAAAGAAGAAGAAAAGAACAAGGTAACTTTTACAAAGGGATATTAAATTCAAATAGTAATTCAAGAGTTACGAGATCAAATTTCATACCAATGCAAAATTACGAGCAAATTGATGAAGATATACTATTGGTAAGTTAAAAAAATGTATATAGCTTTGAAATGATCATTTAATTTTTTGTGTATTACGTTACATTGTATTTATTTTTTTATTAGCGTGGTGATGATGATGAACCCAAACCAACACATACCAATTTAGATCAGAACAATTCTTTGTGCCCTATATGTTGTAAATCTTTTTCAAATAATCAAATTGAAAGGCATGCTTCAGAATGCAATGCATTTTCTTCAGAATCTGATGAAATAAGCAATAACCAACCATCAACAAGTTACTCTTCGTCAGATTTTTTAGAATGTCAGATTTGTAACAATTTCAGAACTCGTGATGGTTTTAGGTATGATGCTCACACAATCTCGTGTAAAAGCAGAGCAGATGACAAAAAAAACGGTAATACATAACTTTTTATATCAAATAAAATCAATTTATCACAATAAAATAAATGACTGTACGTTTGTAGGAACTCATCATGACGTAGGCATTCATTAAAAATATTTTAAGCATTTAGCATAAAAGTCTTACATTTATTAAGACTTTGATAATCAGCACGAAGTTAAAAAATATTATATTGATAAAAATCTCTCACCAAAGAACGTCAATTTTTTACAAAATTTTTAAAATTTGTATAACAATTTCAACTAGTATGATGAATTTGTGATGAAATTGTATTGTTGCATTTGTTGTATTTTATAAATCTAAGAGTGTTTTGCATTTTATTCTTTCTTGGATTGATGAATTAAATATTTGCAGTTTTTGTATTTTCTTCTAGAGTTAGTATCTGGAAAAATTATGTACACAATTCTATTTATTATGGTTGGTACATTCCAGTGATAAACTTGAAACATTAGTTAAATTATTTGCTTATTCAAAAGCTATAGGTTTCTTTCTTATTTCAAAATTTTGCTTACCTTTAATTTTTCTAAATAGTATTAAGTTTAAGATTATTCAAATGTACAGTGTACAAAGAAATTATTTAGAAAATAAGTAAAGACAGTTATGCTGTAACAGAAAACAATGTTTGAAACATTGTTCAAGCAATTGTCAAAGATGTAAAAAGAATCCCTATCAGGCTTTCTCAGCCAACACAACGTTGTTTAAACGAATTTATATATTTTGTTATTGGCGAACATAAGCGAATGGAATTGTTAGATTATAAGATAACAAATTTTGTATTCTTAAAATATGTTTTGAAAATATAATTTGATTCTTAAAAATTGCCAATATTAAAATTATTTATCTTTAGAGTTATTGATATATTTTAATCAAGATTGATTTTTAACAAGTTTATCTGTTTACTTGATTTTTTTGTAGCACATTGGCGTTTCAGTAACCAAGGCTATATCTGCAGTAGAAGAAAGTATATCTAATCTTATGATAAAAATATACATATATCAGTTACTTTACTATACCCAATATAATGCAGACATAAATAAGCATTAGTAATTGTATTTCATGAAGAGAATTACAATTTTTCTTTCTTCTTTATAAAAAAGTCTTTATTATTATTTCAAATTTTTGTTACTATAAATTGAAATAAATTTATCACTTTTTTAACTAAATAAAATTTGTTAATAAATTATATATTATAGTATGATTGTAAGGTTAACCATCTATTAAAATAGTATAATTTAAAATTAAAGATGTATTGGATAAAAACATCAATTATTTATCTTCTATTACTTACTATAAATGTTATCTCGATTTCTTTAAATGGCAAATGGAAAGGGTTTATTGAATCAAAAGGTAAAATTGTCTTTTATATAAGATAATCGCACAATTATTTTAGAATCACGTTATTTAATTATTTACTTTTTTTTCATTTTTTTCATTTTAAGATATTTTATTTGTGACTGACGTACCAGGTGGAATTTACAGTGATTTAGAGAATAATGGTTTGATACCCAAAAATTTAATAGGATTTAATGATATTCAAAATCGATGGGTAGGAAATGAATCAGTTTCTTATACAACTGATATAGAAGGTAAAATATTAATAATAAAATACACTATTATATTTTATAATAATATTTTATATTAAATTTAATTTTTCTAGTAAATAATACAATTTTAAACTCTCCTCATGTTGTACTAACATTCCATGGATTAGATACATTTTGTACAATTTATATCAACAATGTTCAAGTTGGAAGACCATCAAACATGTTTTTAAGATATAGTTTTGATATAAAAAGTTATTTGAAGGTTTAACGTTATTAAATATAATTTTTTATTTCACTTTCTGTTTGTTTTCAACAATATATTCTAATTTTGATTTTAAAAATTTTAGAATGGTAAGAATCAAGTAAAAGTTGATTTTGCATCACCCGTTAAAGTAGCAGCACTACGTTATTATGTACTTAGTATGAAGTATGTTATCCCACCTAAATGTGTTCCTAAAGAGTACAATGGTGAATGCCACGTAAATCACATAAGGAAAATGCAAGCCAGTTTTTCATGGGATTGGGGTCCAGCTTTTCCATCAATGGGAATTTGGTATGATGATTTTAATTTATTGTATTATTAAAAAAGTTCAAATAAAAATTAATTTTATATGTACTACTTTTATTAAAACAAAAATCATTACAAACATAATAAAGTCATTAAAAAAATTATTATTTTGTTATATTTATACAGGAAAAGTGTGGAACTGCAACCTGTAAAAAATGTACTAATTTCAGAAGTTACAGCTGATATTTTTAAAAAACATAAATCATGGCAAGTTTTAGTGACAGTATTTTTTGACAGTTTTGGGGAAAAAAATATCAATATTAAAAAATTAAATCAAATTACATGTGATTTGGATGGCTACTATTTCAATGATACTACACTTACAAATTTGGAAATAAAGAACAATCATGCTCATGCAACTGTGATATTAAATGTGCCTCTTGTAAGTATATTAGTAGATATTTATTGCTAAAATATAATTGTATTAACTATCATACGATTTTTTAATAATGTTGAATTTTCTAAAATTTAAGGAAAACATTGAAATGTGGTGGCCTAATGGATATGGTAAACAAAAACTGTATACATTAACAGTTAAGATAAAAAGTGAAACTGACATTACGGAAAAAAAAATCAAAATTGGATTTAGAACTATTGAATTAGTGCAAGAACCATTACAAAAAGGACTTAGCTTTTATTTCAAAGTCAATGGAATTCCTATATTTGCTAAAGGAACCAACTGGATTCCTTCAAGCATATTTCCAGAACATTCAGCAAAAAATGTAACTTTACAGTATCTGTTTAAATCTGTTAAAGACACTCACATGAATATGATGAGAGTGTGGGGTGGTGGAGTGTATGAATCAGATCTTTTTTATGACTTAGCTGATGAGAACGGAATTATGATTTGGCAAGATTTTATGTTTGCCTGTAATATGTATCCAACTACAGGCTCATTTCTTGATAATGTCAAAGAAGAAGTACATCAAAATATGATAAGATTAAAGCATCATCCTAGTATTGTTTTATGGGCAGGAAATAATGAAAATGAAGCTGCTCTCTATGGAAATTGGTATGGCACTGGAACTGAACAAATTTACAAAGAAGATTATGTTAAACTTTATGTCAACACAATTAAACAAGAAGCCGAGAAGATTGATTCCACCAGACCTTTTGTAGTTTCAAGCCCAAGCAATGGATTGTACAGCGAAGAAATGAATTATACTGAATCAAATCCATATTCTAATTTATATGGAGATGGTACGAAATTATATTTCTAATTAAATTTTCATTATAATAATTTATAATATAAATATTAAAACAAGAAAATTAATAATATTTAAAAAGTAAGTTTTTGTTTATTTTTATTTCAGTTCATTATTACAATTATCTGAGAAATAGTTGGGACATAAATCAATATCCAGTGACAAGATTTGCATCTGAGTATGGATTACAAGCATTACCTTCAATATGGACCTTAATGTCTGCAACTAAGAACTCCAGTGATTTACAATGGAATAGTACATTTATGAAGCATCGCCAACACCTACCTCAAGGTTACAGTTTTATGAAACTGTTAATTTCTAAAAACTTTATTATACCAGAAAGTAACGATACAGTAAAAGAATTAATGGATTACATATACCTAAGTCAAATAACACAGGCAGTTGCAATGAAAATTGAAACAGAATCATACCGTCAGATGAAGAGCTCCTTCAATACTTTAGGTGAAGGTTTAACGATGGGTGCCCTTTATTGGCAATTAAATGATGTTTGGCAAGCTCCATCATGGTCATCTATTGGTAAGTATTTTTGCTATTATAATATTTTTGAGAATATAAAATTATACTCAAATATAAATTAACTTTAAATGTTTTTAAAATTTTCTTTTAATTTTCATAGATTTTCAAGGCCGTTGGAAAATGCTACATTATTATGCTAAAGACTTTTTTGCTCCTGTGATCATTACGTCACGATTAACTACAGCTAATGAGCTTTTTATATACATTGTGTCAGATTTACTTGATAGTTTACAAAATGTAGAAGTTGAAATACTAGTTTATGCATGGAGTAGTCTTAAACCTATTCATACTGAAAGATATTCTAATATTACAGTTGTATATATCCACTTAATAACAAAAATTTATTTACATTATTTTCAGAAAACTATTAAGATTTATCATTAAATTTGCAGGGACCCAATGAATCAAAACTTGTAACTGATTTCTGGTTTGAAAAATTTCTGGAAACAGCTGGATGTGGAGATTTAGCTACAGCAAAACAAAATTGTTTAATAGAATTAGTATTGAAAGATAATTATGGTAAAAAAATAGCTCCAAATAATTACATATATCCGAATTCTTTAAAAAACGTTTCTTTACCAAACGATTTGATTGCAGTAAGTCACATATTCATAATATGATTCATACGTCAATATAATTCTGAAAATATTCTTATGAAGTCATAATAAAAATATATTTTAGGTCAAAATTTTACCTGAAGCTTCATCTAGTAAATTATCAAATCAATTAGATTTTGAATTGGAAATAACTTCAGAAAAAATAGCATTATTTGTTTGGTTGGAAATAGGAAATGCAGTTGGTCAGTTCTCTGAAAACGGCTTCCACATATTACAGGGAAAGAAAAAAGTTGTTTTTCATGCAAATGAAGCTCTCACAGCATCAGATATTTCAAAAAATCTTATCGTTACATCTCTGTCAAGAATTTATGACTCTAATCTTCGGACATCAGATGTACAAGTTGTGATTAATCAACTTGACTGATACATCAATCTTAACTTTTACAACATAATTATCATAACCTTCATCTTGATGGAAAGTATACTTCATAATGAAGATATAATTCAAATCCAATTAAAATAAAAAGTATCAGAAACAAAACAGTGATTATTGTGTAAGTTAGGTCACTTATCATTTTTGTACTATAGAAGAATTTAATTATTTTTTTTTATAAATTTATTGTATAGCTTTACATATGTACAGTTATAACAAATTTGTAACAATTTAGATGACCGAAATAATAAGTAAATAAAAACAAAAAAACAATTGAATATTTATTATGTCACATAAAAGGAATTTGAGTATAATAATTATATTTTATACTATACAATAGAGATTCGTTTTCTTACTACTGATCAACAGTTGTAATGTTCTATTTTAATAAAATGTAAAATGTAAATAATATAAATAGTTGTTTTCAAATATATTGAAATTCTCTTATACAAAAATATTCATATATTAACAAAACTATTAGTAAATGAGTAGAAAGGGAAAAATGCTCAAGTTATTGCTTCACTATTCAATAGTAATGAAACTGCTTTAACATTTTGAATTACCCTTACATTGACTAATCTGAATAAATAATCACAGATTTAGTATGTGCTTAAGCATAAGTCTTAGGCTAGGACGGTTTGGCTTTGCCCTATATAAATTTAAAATCTTTAGTATTAAGTAAATTTTATAGTTAGTGTAGTTTTTACTTTTTTTTCTTCTTTTAAATATCATAAAATTATTTCATCAAAATTTTAGTAAAAAGGCACAAGCAGTTTTTGAATTTTCAATCATAATTTAAAGTTTTCTTAGATCTTAAAAATTAACTCATTTTGTTGAATTTTGAAATTTGTATTATGATTCTAACTGATCTATTTGTGATTTAATAGAATTAATTGCTTCTTCCGAAGGAGATTGAAGATATCTTCTACTTAAATTAATTGCTACCATAATGCAACAGAGAAGTAAAGGACCAAATATAGCTCCTTCAATGCCCAAACAAAATACACCTCCAGCTATTGATAATCCAGTAAGGTATGGATGCCCACCTCTGAAAATAAGTATTTAAATAATTATAAATGATACATATTGAATTTTAATTAGTGTAGTTTTCTTTTAAATTTTATATTTTAATAATTAAACAATATAATTACCCTTTAATTTCCATATAAAATTCAGTCACAACGATATTACTGGCAAGAAAATGACATAAAAAGAAAACAATTGCAATGGATGATCCTTGAGTAAACCATAGTTCAATTGTTGCTGGGATACAAGCAAAATAAGCATCAAGAAAAGGTACAACTCCTAAAACTCCTAGACAATTTTGACTTGAAATAGATTATGAATAAACCAAGTACACAATCCAAAGAAGGAAGCCAATTTAAATGTCGCAGTAAATACTCCAATAACAGATTCTTGTAAATCTGTAGCAAACCTAATCGAATAACAAAATTGATTTAAATTAATATTATTATAATAATTATTTTTACAATACTTCATTAAATAGTGCTTCTAAAACAAAAAAACAAAAATAATGAAGTAACTGATTTAAATAAAAGAAATTGTGAGAAATTTACAGATACAGTGCAATTACCTAATTTTCTATTTAAGTTAAAATACAAAATAACATCTAAGTAGAAAATATAAAAATAACAAAATTTAATATTTTTATGACATACCCTTTTTCATCAGATTTGCTTTTATTTATTTATAATAAGCACAATTATTTAATTAAATCTTTGTCTAGTTTTAGATAATTTGATAAATAAAGATATATACCTGTGACAAGATATAGGACTGAAGTTAGTAATCAATTTAATTGGTTTATAAGTTTTTCCACTGGAACTAAGCAAATAAAAAAGGGCAGTAAAAAACACAACCTGAAAGTAAATTCCAAAATTTTATAAATAATAAATTAAAAATGTAATTATATAA
The DNA here is from genome assembly GCA_900480035.1 of Eupelmus urozonus. Classification (NCBI taxonomy): domain Eukaryota; kingdom Metazoa; phylum Arthropoda; class Insecta; order Hymenoptera; family Eupelmidae; genus Eupelmus; species Eupelmus urozonus. Next base: position 2,489 of record UELX01001654.1, on the reverse strand, counting down.
TAATGGAAAATTTCAATTTTACCATGCTAAGTGCAAAATTGAGAACAGCTGATCCACTCACAAGTAAAATATACATTAATTCGGTAATTATACCAAGAACCACAGACATATTTCCTTTTATTAAGCTCCAAACAGAATCCAAAACTGACATAAGAATACCAACATTTTCTTTGGCAAAATTTTGAATGCTCGCCATATTAAATAATTCTAAAATAAAGAACCAATGTTTCAATAATATAATAGTCTTAAAATACTCTCTTATATTATATATTTAATAAATTGTTATTTTAATTTTATACTGACGTAAAGGAGTTTTTCCAAGTCCATCTTTAACACTTTCCCAAATGGAAAAAGCTGCAGTTACATCAACAGTAGGTCCAATCATATCTGGATCATTATTGGACATCATCCATGCTTGATAAAGTCTATCCCAAAGTTCTAAGACTTTTTTCTCCATTTGTTCTGTTTTCACAGGTTCTAAGTCTTTTACTAGCTTCTTTATCTAAATAAACAATTCCAGAAAATAATAATAAATATCTAATAATTTATTTAAATAAATTATTTATTAAACCTCTTACGCCATCTGAAATAGCTGTGCGTCCATATACCTAAGCATTATCTAGTACACTGTTAACTGAGTCTTCCCACTGCTGAGGAACCCAGTCAATATCAGGGTGGTTCATTAAAGTGGAGTTTAAAATTTCTCCAGTTATTTGTACAAAATGCATACCCTCTGTATATATCTAAACATATTTCAATATAAGTCAAATGTTTAAAATTGCAAATTATGAATATATCTTAAGCTTTACTTATAGTTATATCTTACTTGGATAGTTATAAAAATTGATGTGCATATGACAAAAATAATAAGTCCAAAAATAACTGCTGTTGTTGCCACTGCATCTACTGATCCTTTCAAAATGCTAGTCATTTTTCGATCAACTATAATAATTAGTTTGTAAAGGCCTTTTATATTAACAGGAATCAGTGCTTGATGTCGTTCTTGACACCATAAATTAATTATATCCAAAATTTTATAGCACTGATTAAGTATTGTCTTTCCTATTCCAAAATAAGAATTAATCAGTTTTAAATAATAGTAGACTATTGGAATAATCAATATAACTGCAATCCATTTATGTTTCCACAAAAGCATGCCTATGCAAGCATACATTGCTCCATACATGTATTTATCAGTATCAACTTTATTGTCTTCTAAATCTAAGGTCATGCGTAATTCTGATTTTAATTTTTTTAGGAAATAGCGATCTGATATTGATATTCTTCCAGAGTTAACATTACTTGCAGATCTCACTCTTCGAGTAGGATGATCATAAACTGTTTTTCCTACATCTGAATCTACAGACAAAGATCTTCCAGTAACTTTCAGGAAGGGTTTTGGAGGCAGAGGTTTGATATCTTCTTTGTCTTGAATACCTAACTGTTCATTTTCTGATATTCAAGGCTCATCTTCCATTACTATTTGCATTCCAGTAGCATTAGATTTTGATATATCATCATTGTTTAGTACATAACGCATAGCATCCATGAATGAAGTTCTTTTGCCATCCATTTCATGACTATCTAATATCTCAATGACTTCATAAACAAATCCTGTCAAAAACAAAATTTGTAGACCACAAAATACAAGAACTGGATATGTTCCTAAAGCATTTGAAAGGTATAAACTGATTAAGAACCAAATTCCAAAAGAGCTGTATCGAAATTGGGCACTGTTTGATGGATTCCAATATAAATACAAAATTGATAAATATCCCACAACAACAAGACTAATCTGTAACAAATTAAATAAAATTTTATTGATTTTTTACCAATAAATTTAGTTTTCTTAACTATTTGCTATTACAAAATATACTTACCAAATAAATGTTGCAGAAGGATATAAAAACACTAAGAATGGTGTTAAAAATCATGACTAGTCTCCATATTAAACAGCAGAGTATATTTGGTGTATAATTGTAAATTAATAGTAAACCTAATAGTAATAAAACTGCACTTAATATGTATCTTAGGTATTTTTGTAAAAACGAACCGACAAAATTAGAAACTTTGTCAAATATACTTATAGGGACTACTGACAAACTCAGCAAAAAGAACTGGTTTGATTCCTCAGTTGCAGTAAACCATGATTGTACAATTGTAGTCAAAGAAGATTTAAAAGGAAATAAAACTGATCCACAGAGTAAAGCCCAAATCAATGGTTTTAAAAAGGGATTCAGAACAATGTACAATCCATATCCTGCTGAGCAGACAACGCAGAGCAGAAATAAAGCCACTGCATTGTATATACCTTGCTTTAAAGCTTTTTCGTGACCAGCACTCAGTCCTGATAACATGTTGAGAAGATTGTCCATTGGCGTTTTTGGAGTATCCATCTCTTGCATTCTTATCCAGCTATTTTGGTGACTTTTTAATTTTCAAAACGTCATCTCTATTTTTAACAGTGAATACGTATTTTAGTATCTTCA
>UELX01001653.1:0-40537 GCA_900480035.1 Eupelmus urozonus | reverse complement strand
TCTCTCTCTCTCTCTCTCTCTCTCTCTCTCTCTCTCTCTCTCTCTCTCTCTCTCTCTCTCTCTCTCTATCTCTCTCTTTCCTGGTTTACCTCCGTTTCAAGGCGCTCTTAGAGAGATGGAGAAGTTTCTTCTCGGGCTAATGTTTTATTCAAAGTATGACAAAGACTATTGATTTTTTATTTATTTTTCTTTTTTTTTTGTAAATAATATTATTCACTTTTTTATTAAAAGTGCAAGTCTATTTCATTTAGTTTTAACTTTTGTTTGTAACAAAGTACGGCGACATAGTTGAATCTGAAATCTAATCTTTAACGTATTTCATTTATCCTTTGTAGTTATGTAAAAATAAAAAAATCTTTGTTTATCTTCTCCAGTTCTTTTATGTTTGTTGGTTTCCTTTTGCTACACTATTTCAGATATAATTTTTCTTCTTTTCAGCAACTCTATAATTGACTTTATCATTTATTACATTCTTTTCCTCTGACCTGTTCTTCTTTGCTCTTCTATAGACTTTATCAAATAATTAAATACATATTTTCGTTAAAAAACTTAAACAACTAAATTAAACCTTCGTACAAACGGAATAAAAAAAATTTATATCAGTAATAACCTGAAATATTTCCAAAGCAGAATACGATCCTAATTAAAACCTTAACTCCCTCAACCCGTTACTTAAAAAAGTACTGTATCATCACCCTCTTTTATTATTATTAATCATACAAAAACTTAAAGCTTTCTCCTCACTTCTCGTCTACTCCACCTTTTCCAGTCTTCACTTTGTCTCAATTTTCCCCTCCCCTCCCTCCTACCCTCATCGCCGACTCTAGATTTTCTTTGCAATCCCGGCCCTTTATTGGCGAATGAAATAATAACCGACGCCCGGAATACCAGCGCTACTCCCCGGCTTTCTCTGCAACGGAACGCGCCTGCGCCGCGGAATTGGATTTTAAACGCTGCGACGCTAATTACGAGCATTGCCGAGCTGTAATTTGTGCGACGCGCGCGCGCACGAGCGCTGAAGTTGTAAAAACTGCGGCGTATATAATGAACGGTGCGTAAGTTGGAGAAAATCTTTTGGTTTTATTTTGTAGAGTGCTGGGATGGTGTGGTTTAACAATGCAATTTCTCGTTTGGTTTTTAAATTGTAAAAGGATGGAGTATTATGTTGAAATTCTTCTAATGAAGTTTTCGAAATGATTTAGAGGAACAGTGTAAGTAGGATTATGAAATAGCGTTCTGACTAAACTCGTACTTATACTACTGAATTCTCTTAATGTAAAGTAACTTTGCCATACCTATAAATTATACGTAAACAACCTGCGCATCACTAACCGAACCCATCACCATCCCAAAAATCCATAACAAAAAAACCTCAACTCCCACTCAACCCATAAACTTTAAAAAAAAAACTTCTCCAAAAATCAGTCTCTCAAATCTCAGTCAGCTCTCACCCCCCGCCTTCACCCTACGCTCCGGCCACGGCGTGTCTACCTCGTCGCGTCGTCACGTACAAAAGTTTACGTCGTCGCAGCGATCGTCGCGCCGGCGTCGTCGCAGTCTAGCGCCTCCGTCGACGCGCGCAGCGAGTGAATCCGAGATGAAGCGGCCCGCGAGTATGAGACGTGCTAAAGACGCGCAGTTCCCTACCCCCGGCGCACTTTTGCAAGAGGAAAGGGGTGGGATTCCAGGGCTGTTCCTTGCGCGTGCCCATTGTGCGGAACGAATTTCGAATTTGAGGCGCGGAGGCTGGATGTTGCGCGGAGAGCAAAGAAAAATGGGGAAGTTCATGGTTGGCTGCCGTACTTGGCTTGGTGATGAGAAAATTGTGGGACTTAACGCGCCGATGATTGATTTAGTTTTTCGGGGGGACGGGATTGGCAAGTTTGCTTTTGAATTTTGGTGAGTTTTCGGTGATTTTCGGGTTGTGGTTGGAGAAATTAAGGAATTAAGTCGTCAGCTCTGCTTGTTGTAGATACTTTTGTGGTTTATGCAAATAGTTGAGTAACACCGTTATCTGTCATGTATTTATGTATGCCATAGCGCGCCGTTACGTGATTTCGACAGGATGTATCAAGGAATCTGCATGTATGTAAATTCGCCGCACCGGTAACGTTTCCGTGCTCTGTTAGCTTTAAAAAAGAGTCCGCGGAAAAATGCTTGTGCAAACAACTCCATTGATAAAGTCGAACCATAAAACCAAACAAGTCAAGCAATTTAAATCAAATAAACAAACGCCACTCGCCGCAGCAACAAAAAAAACGCACAAATCTAAAGAGAAACAAAAATTATCCTTCTCTCATCACGCCGAGGCATCAGCACTCCGACTAAGTCAATCACACCGCTCGCTAAGCACACACACAGGCCTGCCTCCTCCCTCGTCCTTCAGACTCGTGCCTGGAAACCATAACGATTGTCAGCTCAATCCAACGCGCTCCTCACACCAGACGAGACATAGCCAGCCCATGCTAAGCGCAGCCGTCCGAGCGTGTCGTATGCTTCGACCTGCTGTATCTTCGCACCCTTTTCCCAGCCTCGGGGCAGCAGTCGTGTGCACATGTACACGATTCAAAGCTTGCGCTCCTTCCCCCATCCTCCACTAATAAACAACGCCTCCCTCGCTCTGGTAAGAGAGAAGGTGAGAGGAACTGCTCCGAAACGCGCGTGGGAGAGATGGATTCGAGCCTCTATGGGGAAATATCCATAATGCGCATTTGCAATTTCAATGCGAGCGCGCGCAACCCCACAACTTGCCGCCGAGGCGGCAATCCCAAGTGCTCGGGAGCTTGAGCTTTCGTTCCAATCCCTTGGCTTCTCGTATTCCTGCGCAAGCTCGGCTGCTGTGATGGGAGAGCGGCTGTCTTTTACTTGCGAAGAGGCGGCGTTCTTTGGCTCTTATGGGGCGACTTCGGTGGTTTGAGATTGCGATGGGGAATGACAAACGTTTTGATGAGATTATGAATATCTGCGGGTTTATTAGACGCGGCCGATGTATTTTAGTGGCCATGTATAGAGTGTCTTGATTACGAATAGAAAATTAATTTACTACAAACGAACGTATATCACAAACACCAAAGCATCCAACGAAAAATGAAAAGCAGACGTCCACTTTCGAGCCTGAAGCACGAGGCGGAAGAGGGAAAAGCGGCCGAGCGTGCCGAGGCAAGTCGAGAATTGTGCCTTTCGCACCCGAAATTCGGGACGTATAAGCCCCGGAGCGAAGCCCTTACGTGCCGTAAGACCTAGGCGAGAGGGCACACACGTCGCCGCCCTCGCCTCTTTCTCTTTCAGCCGTACTTGAATTCGCTTGCCGACTTTCTTTCCTTCTGATTCAGGTCTTTCTATCTACCTATGTTCTTTGCACTGCCGCTTTTGCGGAAATCTGGCGGAGAAAAAGAATTTTGGGAAATTTTTAATGAGCGTTTTAATTTTTGAGTGTTTTTTGCCTGCAACGTTAAATTTGCACGAGAAATAATTCGGCATATTTGAAATTTTTAAGGGTTCGTAGGAATGGGAGTTTGATATTTTCATTGAAGTTTTAATTGGAACGTATTTACTGAAACTGCGTAAGCTACTTCGCAAATGTCGCTATAAAAAAGTTGCCCGAACTAGAATTCAAAAAATAAGTTCTAAAGATGTGTTCGAGATTAAATGTAAGCTTCTAGCTCGTAGACTCCAAATCTGATAAAACTCAAACAAACTTTTCCCAAGGTATTTAGACGAGCTTTTCAATTTTTCGAATTTCAGCATCAATCAATCAACCTAAAAATTTCTCACATTGTTTCATGATTGATAAATCCCATTTTCGCGATAAAACAGCCGCCCGTAAAACTCGAGCGCTACTCTTCCAAGCTATTATACAAATAAAAAGAAGCGCCCGCTAGAAAAAAGCCCCATTCTAAAGTTTGAAAGTAGAATGAATAAGAACGAGAAAATCTCGATTAAGTAGAGCCTTTCCACATTTCAAATCTCCAGACAAAAATACGAAACTCCTCTTTCTTCATCTCTCTCCGTCCTGATATTTTCCCCGAACTCTTATTCTTCTTCTTCTCGCCCGCCTCACCCCCATTCATCTTTTCTAACTGGTACATCAATGGGGAGAAAATCCCCCGCAATACCGCATCTTGTCAAATCAATTTTTTTTTTCTTCCTTTCTACGTTCGGCGAAATCGACGCCCCGATGAATATATGTGTGCGAACGCTGCTTCACCCCTTGTGCTGTGGGCGCGAGCGAGAAAACTCGCAAGATTGCGCAGCTGGTGCCTGCCTATCGAAAAAAGTGAGTCATCGCGATGATGCCTTTTTCCCCTCTCTCTCTCTGACTCGTTCGTTCTTTCGGCTCGCCGCGTAATTCGCGCAAATCAAGTTTATATATCGACGTCGGCGAGTCCCTAACCCTGCCTTTCATCTCGGGGATGGATAACTTTTTGAAAAGGGGATATGACGAGGACTTTTATCCTTTAAATTTGATTTGTTCCGGAAGGGTAAGCAGTGCGTTACTCTTTCTAAAGGGTAAATATTCGATAAATATAAATGTCAAGCCGCTAATTGCGTCGATTCTGAGACATTTAAATTGCTTTGAATCTTATAAAAATTGCGATTATTATTCGGCGAATAAAGCAGCGGTTCAAAATCTATAGATAAACTTTGGGATTCATTATTCATACAAATAACAGAAAAGTTTTCGAGTTACATTGAAAATTTTCCTGAATAGTTGCTTTCAAAACTCGGCGGCGAATAGAGATCAGATGTAAAACAAAACTAGCACTTTGGAATAGCGGTACACATTTGAATTTGAGAAAGCCTTTCAGGCGTCAGTGTTCCTCCATTATCTAAAACTCCATTCACGTCCCTTCGTTATACAGAAAGTTTATTTTCACCGATTAATCGCCGACTCATTCAAACGCGCCGACTTTCCCAAAATCTGCTGACCGAAAATTTTTCCCGACACTTCTGCACGCCCGCCCCGGAATCAATCGCAGCTCCAAAATACCAAATACGAAAAATTCCCCATTTCCAATCATTAGATCTGTCCCCTTCCAAGGTTTCACCGTGTAACGGAAAAACTTTTTCCGCTCGACGCACCCAATTTTTTCTTCTAGCTTCGCACACGCATACACATACATTCATAAACACACGCGCGCAGCCACACAGAAACGAGATCCTCGATCTCTCACGAAGGGAAAACGAAAATTGTTTCCACTTGTCCCGTAGATTAGGCATGGATGGCTTCGGCCGACGCCCGCTGAATTATTCATGACGGAGCGCGCCGAGGCGGGCGGCCCCCTCGGAGATGGGCGAGCTGCTGCCTTCGCGCAGCGAGGTGTTATGCTTTTCAGAAGTGATAGATTTTCATTATTTCGGGATTGTTATCTACGCAGCGGGCAGCTAAGAGTACAGGAAAAGCGGGAGAGCTCGGCCCGACTAATGGAAAATTATGGGCCTCTCTCTCACCTGTGCACCTTTCCTAGCAGCGCGCTGAAACTTGCCGCCGCTGCCCGTTTTATCAATTTCCGTCGCAAAAGCAGACTGCGAGTTTCGCGCGCTCGTCGCTTCGGGATTTCGTCGCGCGCCCCTAAGGCTGACTTCGCGCGCGAGCATACATATGTATTCGGGCGGCTTATTGCGTCGGAATGGTCCGCAGATGAAAAGAAGAATCTTATTTGGGGATTACATATTTTTTCTGAGGTATTTGACTTGCATGAGGGGCATTAGGGTGGGAGAGAAATTTCCGGGTGATATCGATGTTTCGGGCTTGTTGCGAGCACTTTGAGGTTTATGAATAATTATTGAGCCGCCGCGAGTGGTGATGATTATTTTATTAGATTTTCGTGTGAGTTTTGCGAATTAAATTGAGATTTTAGTGTTACATGAGGTTTCGATTAACTATTATTTTTAAAAATTCTTACCATTAATTCTAAGAGTATAAAACACTATTTTAGAAAATCAATATACTCAATAACCAACACAGCAACAGCAATCCTCTTTTAACCAAACGCCCGCTAATTCAAAATCGCGCAATCCCAGCATCTCGCGCAATTCGCCAAGCAAAGCATCAATAATGCCAGAATCGGAAGCGCCCAATACGTCTTCGCAAAGCCATCGAGCGCTCGAGATTCATCGCTTTGACGTGAAAAGAAAAGCGCGGTAATCTCTAGCACATCTCCGTAAATCTGCGCGAAAGCTCGCCGTCTTAAATCGCGGAATGGAACGGCGGAAGGAGCGAGAGCGCGATAACGAAAAGTACGCGGCTGCTTTTCCCTTTGACGGCGCGAACACCTGCACCGCGCGCCGATAATTTATCCCGCGCTCTCCTGGCAAATGAAAACAAATCAAAAGGGAGAGCAGCCGCCGGCAGTTCGTTTGCATTTCACGCCGGAACTTTAGCCGCTGTCGCGCGGGAATAGGTGGGGGTGGCGCGTTGCATAAGGATTATGATGAAGGAGCGGGTGAGAGGGAAAAGGTTTTTTTTGTCTTGGGGAAAATGGTGAGGTGATGTTGATGAGATTGTCGATTTGTTAATGGAAAGAATTGCTGATTAGTGATATTGATTTTTGTTTGCGATAAGAGAAGTTGGTGTGGGTTTATGTAAGAGTTTCGAAGAGTCTTTAACGATGGAAAAGTTTAATATAAATGTATTAAGTAAGGCGCGCGAGTCTGTATACATTTGAAAAGTCGATGAAAAACTTATAATGATTATGTACATAAATACAGTGCTTCATTTTATGTTGTAAAGTTTGCCTATATTTTATCAGTTATCTCGCGGAGTATGCGACTCAATTTTCTCAGATTATTGTACGTATATATTGAGTGTATCTTTATCTATATCAGTGTAACTGAGCCAGTAAAGTTACTTCAAACTTAAATGATGTTACACGCCAGAAAAAAATTGAAAACTTTAGTGCCTTTTTTAATGAAATACGAGTGACCGACAAAAGTTTAAACTTTATCTATTTACTTCAGTGAAGAATGTTATTTTCTTCTTCTTTAATTTGATAAATTCAAGTACTAATACATTTCAAATTGCATTATTCAATGAAGTAATTGCATCAGAAAGTTTCGACCTCCAATAAAATATTTATCGAGCTTGATCGTTTTGATTAATTTCATTTCAAAAATAGAATGGATTGATATCTAAAATTAAGTTCCATTTAGATTCTCTACATCTAGTAAAATCAATGACAAAGATCATAATTAAATTCATCAAATATTTTTCTAATTCATCACAATTGTTGACAAAAACCAAACCTCTTGAAATTCATATTATCCTACTAAAAACATTAAGACACTCAATCACGCTCTATCTTAGCAGGTATTAAGTATCTCAGAAGGGTCTTCAAGGCGCGATCGAAGTCACTCCTGTAAGTGTTTCAAGCCAGTAAGATGATCGCATCATCTTCTCCCGTATCGTCGCGACGTTTTCTTTGTACCTCTCTTATGATATCACGTGATGCCCAAACTTGCCCTGCGTTTACTTACCAGTCAAGAATATCGCGCTACATCGTATACCCTAATTCCGTCGGCATTAATTAAACGTAATTAAAACTTTACTGTGGGTCTCTTTTTGTGCAACGCTGCTCGGATGAAATGGGAAGAGAGAAAAAATCTGGTAAATTCTCAAAAGGGAGAGGGTCGATATTGCACTGGCGAAGCTTAATGTTCGATACGAGTAAAGTTACTCTGTGTATTATTTTTTTCTGCCTCTTTCAGGTTATAATTAGAGCGCGAGAGCAGTTTTAGTTAATTCAAGAACGTTTGCATTCGGAAAGTTCGTGTTTGATAATAGCGATGTTAAAATAGTAATGTTATACGTTTCTGTATTATAAATTAGTAACTGTATGGACTACCGCTACTGTTCTACTTTTCGAACTAAAATTATGATTGAATTCTAGAAATCTACTTTAGCCTCTCAACAGTTAAATTAATGCCTAATAAAACTTATATCACTTCATTTAAACTGAATAATCTTATAATATCTATACATAAAGATTTCGCCTATCAATAAGAGTAAGATTAAAATTATCCCAAGTTGTTTTACTTGATTCACGTCACTTTAAATTAAACTATTAAGCAAAGCTAGTATAATAACTCCTTCTCTCAGCACCGGTGTCGATACATCTTCCCCCTTAATCCCGAAAAATATTCAAACTTGACAAATTCGACAAAGCATCAGGCGAACCCGAAGGAAAAAATCCTCTTAATATTATAAATCCAGAGGCCCGGCAAGTAAAGTCAAAAATCAATAAGCCCTTGTCAATTAAAGGAGCGCCAGGCGAAATCCGGGCTACAGCCGCTTATCATTCCATTATTTCCATCATAATTCGATGTCGCTTCTGCCTTAACTAACGAGCGAAGAGAGACGGCTCTCTGACTTGTTAATTTTTCGCGCATAAATTTTAGCTCGCGCTCTGCCTGTTATATAGGTAGCTCGCGCGCTCGTCTTTAATTGATTCCGCGGGGCCGCGCGCGCTGAGATAGCTCCTAGCCTGGGGCGCGCGTTTGAATATTGCAGGCGCGAGGCGTTCCGTTCCAAATCGGATTTACGGCACGCTTTTTTTCTTGTTTTGAGAGAGGGTATTAGATTTCTTTAAGGTGGAGTTTTAGTAGTTTACGTACGCGTTTAATTTGAATACGATTTGGTATTTGAAGTAAAAATAAGAATTAAAATAATTCATAATTTAAAGCAATTGAAATAAGTTGTAAAAAATGGCACAATTACTAAAATCCTGTTTGCTAAAATAATGTTTTACCAGTTATAATTAAAAATTTTTTATTTGAGTCTATCCAAGTCTCTTATAAGAACTTATACGACTGTGATAATTATTATTTTAAAACTACGATCGCATTGAAAATAATTAAAATACAAAGGCAATTTCAGAATCATATCAAAGTTCCCCTTATTTTAGACATAAGTGAATTGATTAAACTTTTAGAATACGGCGTTATTAAAACCCTCTAATATTTAAGACTTTGATTTGAAAGCCTAATAAATCTCCCAACTTCTCGCCGAAGTAGACAGGCGGAGGTGCGAACTAAATCTCCATCTTTTATTCTCGCATTCTAGAGCCGTATGTAAATCCGCGAATAAGAAGCCACCTCTCCGCATCGCCTCGGAAATTTCCAACCGGCAGATTCGTAAATAAAGCCCCGCTCGCGATGGCCCACATACATATCCGCGCGTACGCTCGTAATTCGAATCTCGAAGGGACAGCGTCGGAGTCGAAAATCATGCTGATTCCCTCGAAATCGTCCTCCGGCGATGTTAATGCGTTAGGAAAGAAAAAATTACGCCGAATATGCATAGCTACGGCACGCACAGCCGAGGCTCGGAATATTCATGACGGAGGCAGGGCCAACGTAGCCCGCGGATGCGCGCCGGGCGCGAAATGAATGCGCTAATGTCGTTTGGCCGATTTGAAATATTCAGGCCTCGCGCGCGCGCTGCCGACGCGGAATCGCCGAGAGAGTTTAATGGACGCCCCGGCGATTTTGCAATTTCGCTTCGTTCTTTCTTTGATTTTGTTTGGTCGCGGACGAGTGGGCTTTTTTTTCAAGTGCGCGCGCTTTTTTTTTTGTTGGCGCTGCGACGCTTTGTTAGCTGCGATGGTGAAAAAGAGTAAATGTGCTAGTGGTCGATTCATGTTTTTTGATAGGATTCTTTTGTGACTAAAAGGTTTCTTTATTCCGGTGTTTGATGGAACTGGATATTGTATAGATCGTAGGCAGCGTAAGTTCTACGTTTTTTTTTGAAAAATTGAAAATAATTTTCTTGATGGTTTAGAAGGAATGCAAAACTTTTCAATCAAGCCTTTTTTGATGATCTGACGGATACACTCTTGTTTTTGAAGCAACGCGAAATTGTTTGGGAAAAATAACATGTTTTATTTGTACTGTCTTTTGGGAAAAAGAAAGAATGAATGTTATAGTTAAAAAATCTATTTCCTTGATTTAAAAATATTAATATTCCCAATAACAATAACTTTTTATAGTTTTAATGAATTAATTTTTTAATGTTAAGAAATTAAATAATTATAATAATGTTTCTAAATATTAAGATAAATTATTAATAAATTTTTCTTATTTCAGGTGAGACTTGTTAATTTTCATTAACCTTCATAATAGAACATTATTGATCGCTTCTAAGAAACACGCTTGGTAAGACTAAAATTTACATTATAATTTAATTCCGTCAAAAATTTTTAATGAAAAACAAAAATTTTAATTAAAAACATAATTGTAATTTAGTAACTGCTCTATAAAACGTTTACCACAAACAATAACATCCACCCATCACCTCCTGTGACCGCAAAATTATCAATTGCAAAACAATAGCTTCCCTCCTCGCCTCAACAAATCTCCGGAAAATTAATCGGGCGAATTTTTCCGAAAAATCGCACGAATAATCCGCAATATATCTCCACCCCCTCCCCTACCTCTCTAAAATAAGCCTGGTCGCGAAAAAAATCCACAAACGAAAGGGGAGAAGCCCCCTACACGAAAGGAAGAAAAAGTAGGGTCCGTCCTCGAGAGGCTGCAGCCTCTATCGCGTATAACTCCGCGTTGTAAACAAAGATTTACTCCGGGAGGGGAGTGAGCGCACTCGACGAGGTCGCGGGTATTTCAGAGGCCTAATTAGAGCGTCACCGGAAGAGCAGGGTTACAGTGGAAGGAAGCGCTGGAAAAAGTTTACGAAAGTTGCTGCCGGTGGAAGTTTTTTGCGAAAAAATGAATCCGAGTCTTTTTGTCGGGGGTTCGGAGTTTCCGAAGTTTTTTTTTGTAAGCAGGTGAGGTTTATAGCCGGATTATGGAGTGGTGTAAATCTTATGGATTTGCGCGGTGAAAAATTAGCGATTGCAGATGCTGTGTTTCGTGAAAATTAATGGCCGACAGTGGGGCCTTGAAAATCTTTAAAACATTATTTATAAATCCAATATTTTATTCTTTAAACCTTTTGATTTATTTTTTACATTTATGTTTGTATTTTAATAAACGATTAAACTAGCGAATGCGATAAAAATATCTTCTGACATTTTTAACAATAAAGCATTAGTTAAACAGTTTTCTAATCTTTAACTCACCGCTCAGTAACTTTGTCCTTTTATTTTAGTTCTCACTCTTCTACAACCAAGCAAAGACAAATGTTCTTTCCACTTTAGCATTTTTAATATTTCCACAAAAAATATTAGATGACAAGCTTCTGTTTCCTACGCTGTATGAGAGTATATGATATAGCGTGGACGTAAAGCTCGACTCTCGAGTTTCTCCGCGGGATTTTGAATATGTATTTCAGCTATACAGCATATGCTTTCTTTCACTTTTCGCGTAAGTTTAACTTTAACGCTTCTTTTTTTCTGTTTTACTCACTGTAGAGCGGTGAGTATAAAACTAACGACGATGTCTTAATTACACTTTTCGTGAAAAATTCCAGACATAGGGATACATATTCTTTCGCACAAGTTTTGATTAGTTATTATAAAAAATTTGAGAAAATAATTTTACGAGAAAATTAAATTGTTGATTTTCATGGTAATTTTACTGCTACTTACTGATTAAATATGTATAGATAAGAAAATAGTAAAGACAGAAGAATTAATTTAATAGTTATGATAATAATATCTTTAAAATCTATTTCAATTACAAAAAATTTGAAAAGTACATTGCCACATTTTTAGGAACGATAAATTCACGTGAAAGTCTGTTCGAAATCATAAAAGAAGTATACGAAAATTTTGGCAACGAAATATTCAAAATTGCGATATAAGTAAAATTTCAAAATCTTTGCCAAAAACAGTATCATCGTCGTAGCAGTCTAAAATTATTTTAAAATGTTTGTATCACTTACATGAAGTGCTTTACTTATTTAAAAAAATCAATTAAAAACTAAAAAGCTGTTTTGTAAGCCTCGTTTTGAACAACCATTCGTCTATAAAAAGTCTAACTCAACGAGCCCCCAAAATATTCCTCACCACTGAAAGTAACCAAACCTCCCACCAATCAAAACCATCAAACTCAACCTGTCACTCCACCCCCTACTCTCAGAAATTAATCATCGAAACGGAGACAGCCAAATATGAAGAATCGTCTGCGCTCGAATCCAGGGCCCTTATTGCGTGTAATTCCACCGCACATCGCCTTAGAGAAAGCGATTCGTTGCACCCCCTTGCGCGCAGCTCTCCCGAGAACTCGGTGCGAGTAGTGCGGTGAGAAGGGGGGGGGGAGGCGAGATTTGGCGTCTGCAAAAGTGGGGGCGCTGTGCCGGCTTTCAAGGGGGCGCGGGTGTAAGTGCCGTTCCATGTACAAGCGTCCCTGGGACTCCGGGGGTAACTTCGCTCTCTCTCTCACTCTCTCTATCTCACTTTCTTTTCTGCAGCGGCTGTCTTACTTTCCCCAACGTCTCGCTCTCCCTTTTTTTCCTGTGTTCCGTCTCACTCTGCATTACACGCTGTTACCAGTGCGTACGCCAGAGTGGTGGGGTAAGGTTTGGCACTTGTTATCTCTGTCTTTCTCTCCCACTCGTTCGCTAGCTCCCCCCCCCCCCCCTCCCCCTTCCCTAAGGGTTGCTCGTCGCTCTCTGGAGTCTCGCTCGCTCTTGGCGGATTGTCGGGCTGCTCTGCCGCCGGGATGAATCGTAAGCGGTAGATCCTGACGCACCGCTGGCGCGCGCTCGCACCCCTTGCACACTTGCCGTCACTTCTGCTCGAAGAAATCCTATTTCTTCGCGCGAATATCCCTGGCCTACCCTCCTTAATTCTATTCTTGCCTTATTATCGGCCTGGCTTTTGAAAGCTCCTTCAAAATTCCTCGGGATAAATAAGCGTGCAAAATGTGATTTTTTTTAATTGTTGGTTGGTTGAATAAAATTTTAATTATAATAATAAATAATTTTATTTTGACTCGTATCGCTAAATTCATAATTTTATTAGATATTTCAATTAAAAGCCAACTGAAGTTATACTAATCAATAACTTATCAAATCAAAAATCAATAAATAACTTATGAAATAACTTTTGATCATCAAAGTAGCTTGAATCTTCCTCCTCTCTCATTCTCTGTCTCTCTCACTCACTCACTCTTTATCTTGCGACTTCTCTGTCTCTTATCTTCGCGCGACTATCCCTTTGAGTGTTATGTTCTCGCTCCTAGAATAGAGCTGAAGCGGTGGCACCGTCAGCCTCGCGCTCCCGCGCGCGTGTTTCGAACCCACTTCGGGATATTTACGACCTGATTTTGCGCCTGTATTATGTGCTCTCGGAATCTTCTCTTTTGTCGAGCGGTGCAGCGATGTCGTCGGCGCTGGGAGATGAGTGACAAGTTGCCGTCGTAATCCGACAAAGTTACACAGCCGTCGAGATTGAAGGGGGCGATGTCGGAAAGTGCCTCGAATGCCTTTCTCTTTGCTTCGTCTTAATACCAGAGCTTCATTCTTTTACGTAATCGAGGAAAATTTTCTCGGCCGAGAGCGATATTTTACTCGGGCTTTCTTATTTTCTTTATTTATCTGATGAGCGAAGAAGATTTATATTTTTGTTGCAAGGCTAAGATTAATTCAGATTGTTGGAGGGCACAGTGCCAAAGGGAGCCAAGTCCATTTCGAAAAACTGTTTTTTTTTAACGACGAAAGATCTAGATTTCTGAAATTTCAACATTAGAGACTTAGTTACCCTAAAATTCTGCAGTGTTCAAACACTATTTATATAACTATGTATATTGATCTTTCGAATTAAATGTTAATTAGCTGCACCAGTAAATTTTCTCTTTTTTTATATCTGGAAATATGTAAAGATTATAGATGTTTGTTAAAGAATAATTATCTCAATGCATAAAGGAATTCATTGCTGATTCAACAACAATTTCACAAATAAAAACAATGCCATCTGTTCAAGTTGTACCCTACCATGCACTCAAGCTACATCCATTCACACAGTATCTTCGCGAGGTCACGGTTGCCGTGCGTCTAACCCATTCACGCGTGAGAAAGACATTACACTGCTCGATAGCTCTGAGAGCTGCCTCCGCTGCTATAGCTGCTTGGGTGAGAGTTTTAATGAATATTTTATGCTCGGTTTTCCAGATGAAAGACAAATTCGATTCGCACCCATGATTCCTGGGGGGTGGTGCCTCCAGCTAGCACAATCCCCTTCATTACGTTTTCAAACCCCTTCTGTTCGCTCTCTCTCTCTCTCTCTCTCTCTCTCTCTCTCTCTCTCTCTCACACTCTGTGCCAACAGCAGTTTATACCCCATAAATCCTCCTTTTCATCCGCGCGCTCGCCTTTCATATCTTTCATTAAATTAGTTTTTAATGAAGGCCATTGCGCGCGCATGCGCGCAACGACGGTGATGCCTGGGCTCCGCGTGCGCTGAATGGCAGAAGAACGGCGCGATATGTTCCGTAATTTATGCACGATTATTAATTGAATGCGAAGCCGATCTGTTACCCTCTGTGCCTATTACGCCGTGTAATGGCTGTGAAATTATTTTATAATTGCCAGATGATTTTCCTTGATTTGATGCCCGAGTTGGGTTTTGATGCGTATTGTGTTATTATTATTTTTTTTGGTTGGTGAAAATGAATTTGTAGCAGTTAATACTCTGAATAAATAAAAAACAATTTATTCTATACAATGACATTTTTGTTAAAACCTCTCGGTAATAGCAAACATATTTTTTTTTATTTTGAAATACTTGTATATTTCAAAAAAAGGTATTATTTTTACATAAAAATTTTACATAGTTGATTGAAATCAAATATAAACACACATTATGTTATTATATTTGAACAAGTAAAAATATGATATTTCTCTTGATTGAAGGTACGTTCAATTTTTATTTTATTTATTTTCTCACAATTTTAAACAAAATTTACCCGAATTATGTATTTTC
Organism: Eupelmus urozonus; assembly: GCA_900480035.1. Lineage (NCBI taxonomy): Eukaryota > Metazoa > Arthropoda > Insecta > Hymenoptera > Eupelmidae > Eupelmus > Eupelmus urozonus. Next base: position 25,658 of record UELX01001653.1, on the reverse strand, counting down.
TTAAATAAAATTAATAAAAAGTACATAATTCCAGCTGTATAAAATCACAACGTAAAGTCTTTATTCATAAATAAATATATTCAATAAAATCGTAATCATCACTTTCCATATGTTTGAAACTTTTTCCATTGATATTAAAGCATAAACATGATTCATTAGCCAAATCGATATGAAAAACAAAAGTAGCTGTCCGTTGAATTACATGAAAAAACATACTACCTGCAGATGAATCGTAATATTTACCGATTATCCTCATCCTCAGACTGACTCAATACAGCCACCCATATCCCAAACATTGCTGTATTAATAAAAATAAACCTAAATCGACAAGAGCGTGAGAGTGAGAGAGAGAGAGTGTGTGAGAGAGAGAGAGAGAGAGAGAGAGAGAGAGAGAGAGAGAGAGAGAGAGAGAGAGAGAGAGGCGAAACGAGGCTCGCAACCGCGATTCGCTAATCTAATCCGCGCGAATCAAAGCCCCGGACTCGCTGGCACTAATAGAAAAAGAAATAAAAGGTCGGCGCACGCACCGAGAATATAAAACAGAGAAAGAGAGAGAGAGCGACAGAGTGGGAGGGAGAATTCCGCAGCTCGTTCCCTCTCCGCGCGCTCCATATCGACGTTTCGGCGTAATAAATCACGACCCGACCAGCGCGCAGAAAAACCATCTAGAGCCATTTATTGTCAACGCTCGCCGCCGCCGGCGAACCTCCAACTTCACTACAGCGCGGCACAACGGGAAACCAAAACAGAGACAGAAAGATAGATAGATACCGGGGGAACAAAAGGGAGAAAGAGACAGGGGAGGAGCGAGAAAAAACAACGTCTCCTTTTGCCGAGGTGCTTTTTATATTTATGCGCGAAAATTTCGCGCGGACCTGGAATTTGGGAAAAAAAGGATGTTACGCGATCGGAGAGCGCTGGTTTCGGAGGGGTGGAAAAAAGGCTGGATACCTTTGTAGCTGGCTGTTTTAATTTTTCGAGTAACAATTTTTTGCGCTGGAAATGTATACGGTTGCCTGGGAAAATGAAACGTGTGCTTTGTTGCAAAAGCAACCTTATCCAGAAAGAATAAACTATGTCCAAATTTAAATAGGGAGAGTTTTGGTTTTGCATTTTGAAAGCTACCACATTTGCGTGGTAACCTTGTATGCAAATGAGATGCATCCTTTGAAAAAGTATTTCATACCAGTACGTTTCCGTAGTGTTATGTTTTTAAATGCAAAGGTTTTAATTAACCATCTCTTCGAGTTTAAATATAATTTAAAATTAATTCTCCAAAGCTTACAGTTTTAAATTTCGCACTAACACAAAAACATATTCTTTCTCGTTTGAACAAATAGAAACCAAAAATAGCTTTTGCGCAAAATTATCAACTTTCCAAATAACCGACCCAATCACAGTAAAAACTCGGGTAAAAAAATTCCTACGTAGCAAACTACTTATAGCTCGATCCCCCGCAAAACTAAAAAGATGGCCCTCCTAATCTTTCAAAATCAGCAGTACTCTACTCGCGATCCAAAAAGCAAAAGCTCGTAAAAGCCAAATAGGCGACAGACAAACAGCCTCCGTACGGGGAGAAAAAGGGAAGACAAAATAGCCAGGGGGGATAAAATAGTGCGGCCCGGCCTCGTCCTAATTCGAATAGATCAACGTCACTGAACGGCGGCAAAAAAAAGGAGTGGGTGGAGGATAGAAGGTAGGATGTATAGAGACAGATCGTGGCGCATCCGCAAAAGTCATCGGCTTCTCTGTCCGCCTATGTGTGTGTGCAGCCACGTAGCGAGAGAGAAAGAGAGATGGAGGCGGGGTTCAGGTAACCGACGGAGGGCAAACAGAGGAAGAATCAATTCCCGGGGCTTGCTAATAGCCGGCTATGCGATTTCGCCTGGCTGTACGTTCGCCGTAGTGCAGCTCGCTCTCGCAAGTTATGTGAGCTTGACTTTTTTATTGGCTGTTTGACGTTTCACTTTCTTGAGGGGAGGGGTGGAGTTGCGTGGAGGTTGGCTGATTTTTTTTGCGCGGCCGTACGTGCATTTTATATCGATTCGTTCGTTTATATAGATACGGTGGTGTGCGTGGGTGGGGAGGGTATAAAATGTATCGAGCGCGGGTTTTATTTTTCTGGAAACGGTGCTTTGGGCGCAAGAGTGCAGTGAAAATTTGATTGATTAAATTGGATTCATTTTTAAGAACTGAGAAATGCTTTATTTATAATGAAAAAGCTGTATTTTTTATTTTTAAATAAATGGACCGCTGACTTTTGAAAAATATCTGGAAATCCCATTGCTCTAATTGGATTTTTCATCAGTAGCGAAAGAACGGTATGTTTGATTTCAAATAAAAAGGAGGAAAACAATTTTCAATTAAAAACTGGAAATTGGCAGTTTAAATTTTGCGTCATAATTAAAAATATCAGAGGAAAACGAGGTGAATTTAATGTAACGTCATTAACAAAATGACGTCAGACCAGTGGGTAAATGCACGAAGTACAAATCAATGTTTTAAACAGTAACCAAAGTGTAACTTAATAAACGGAAATTAAATTTACGGTGATCAGTGCTGAGACAGCTAGAAACGGCTTGCGTTTCTGCGTATATTCCTTGCCTAAATTAACCTTACAATTTCACCCAGTTTCTCCGTGCAAAAAGCATTTAATCAATTAAAAGCTTCCTGCTCTAGTTTTGCAAAGATACACTTTTCAAATTCTCGGCATTGTTTGAATTAAATGAAACCCAATAAAAACTAATTAACTACCAAGGAAACCAGGTCAAAATTTCGCTGGTTATTATAAACTCATGATTTTCACTAAAATTATGCATGAAAAGTTTGAGGACGCTAATTGTAAATTTTAATTAAAAAAACTTTCAACAAATTATTTATTAAAGCAATTTTTAATCCGTTAAACTTTGTACATTACTTATCATATTCATTATGTATATAACATAAAGATTTATTCCAGGCCCAATTAGCATAGATTATAACACATATAAATTATCAATCCTATTAACAAACACATCTACCCTATTATAATTTCGACACTCAGTTCAACCTGGTATTTCAATCTCTCCTATAAACATCGCTTAAAATCATTTACTTTTTCCAACATCAATACACTTCAACTTCCTCCACCTCAGCCCACACAGCAATAACGTATAAATCCCCAGCTCGTTTTCACCCAGCGAAAGCAGTGGGGCCAAAAGAAAGCCAACAGCCAGCCGCTCTCCTCCTCAAAAGGGAACGGAATTTCGTGCAAAGGAGCCGGGCTCCGCATGCACCGATGCCGCGCTTGGCTGTGGGATCGATCGCTCGGGGCAAGCTCGCAAGAAGCTCGGCCGCGGCGCGCACAAAGCGGACAGAGAAAAATAGAGGACGGACGGGCGTTAGATTGGATTAGATTAGATTAGATTAGATTGCTTTTTATGAGAGCCGCGCGCAAGCGGACAAAGATGCGCGCCGCGCGCGGACGCGAGACAAATGGGAGGTAATACCGCCGTGTAATTGGCGTGTATTATGAGCGGAACGAGTGCTGCGGGTGCGAATTGGGATGAGATAGTGGGGGACGATTTGTATTGTTTGTGAGGTATGATTATGCGGAGCGGATTTGGTTTTGTCCATTGAGTGTTAGAGAATTCTTGAATTTTTGGTAGAGGTTCTGAGGTACTATTATTTAAGTATTGTATGTAAGTACAGAAAAAATTTTCCCTCGATTGCTACTATTGACTCCGCTTTGTGTACGGGTACTCTGAACATTCTTTAAGATAACTAACCTATTCCCGAGAAGCATCAGGTTAAAAGAGTACGCAGTCAAAAATTGCTTCTACAGCAACTGTAATATTACACCTAGCTTTAAAACCTATTTGTTTTCTTTATACCGCGTCGTTGAAGCTAATGCAAAGGGAAAATGGTGGCGCAGAGAACAATAGTCAGGAGAAGGGTTAAACTCGAAAAATACTCAAGTTATTATCCCTTCCGCCTGAAAGCATCATTGAAAAGGCACTTGTTTTGGCTCGGAAGTCTTAACTAGTGATCCATCTAAATACTAACCGCACTAAACGCTGTTTAATTTGAATGAATGATCGACCGTTTCGCAGCTAAGAAACTCTTCTTTAATATATCTTATAAAAGAAATAATTAATTAATAATATTTGATCCTTACCTCATCGTCAAACCCAGTTTCTGCAATTCATGCATCTTCTTCAAATTACTGTTACGTTTGCAAACATCCACTGAAAATTAAAATAAACAAAATTAATTTTTAATTTATTTAATATATGATTTATACTATAAACATTCATCAAAACATAAATATTTTGTCACAAAACTCTTCACACAGCAATCCAAAACCAACAAACAAACAGCGTCACGACTACATGCAAATAAACCAATCATACCAAGACCGCTTAACAAAGACGAATGACCTTGACAAGGCGGGCATACACCCCTCGAGAGCGCGCGCCAGCCTATAGACCCAAAGAGCGAGCGCCGGCCCTTATAATTTAATTTGATAGCCGTTGAATCGAGGCCGATCGAGCAGCGGCGCCGCTCTTTCTCTCTCTCTTCCCCTCGATTTTCCCACGCGAGCTTACCGCCCATTATTTCCGACCGAGATATATCGTCGATTCTTCGCGTTCGTTCAATTATCGCTCTCGCGAGAGTCAGCTGGCCCTCGCCGGGAAATTTGATTATCTCGCGTCGCGCGCGCGCCGGTTCTCTTTTTAGTTTGCACGTGTCTGTGTATACGTCCCTTGTCGGGGCGGTGATGTGCGCGTGCGTCTTCCTTTTCTTTGTGATGCGCTGGCGCAATGGGAAATTCGTGAATCTGTGATTTTTGATTGACTCGGGGTATTCTGGGTCAGTGAGTCAGAATCGACGGGCTTTGAAGAAGAGGGTGTAACTGTCAAGTATGAGTGGGCTTTTGTTTATTGTGATTCGGAGAGTGGGTGGTCTTGCGAGACTGGAGAATGCGAGGATCAGTGGAATAAGAATCGGGAGTTAAAGTAACGAAAAGGAATAAAATTTATTGTAACTTGAGTAATCTTTGCTTGTATTAGAGTCTTAATTTTTGAATTAATTTTTGAGTACTTACATTACTCAAAAAATATAAAATAACACATCGAGCAAAAATTTTCTTTCGACCGATTCTACAACTCAAACTTAAATCCCAACATACCTAATTCCATCAATTCAGACTCTCCCCCTTTTTTATTTTACGTTATACATAACGCGTTAACTCGTCCCACCGCGTTTTTACGATATATAGGTATGTGGACGCGTGGCGCGAATGTGGTGAGACGAGCGCTCCAACAACTCGCTCCCGCCAACTTCGCGCGACGCGTTTAATGGATTTTTAACGCGAAATTTATTTTCGCGAATTCCCCCGATGCCGCCGCACTGATTGCCTCCTATTTTTACGATTGATGGCGGTGGAAAATCCCTCGGCGAAAAATCGTTGTTTTCCCATCGCACCATAAAAAGGAAGAAGAGGATCTCCACAACCACACGCGCGCGACAGCAACAACAAACAAACCACCCCCACCAACGAAATTGATTTACAAAAGACCCTAGCGCCCGTAAATCTCAATTTTCGACGAAAAAAAAAGGGAAGCGACGCATGCGCGCTCGGTTTTAATAGACCAATAACAGAACCGCCGCTATAGCAGGCGCGAAATTTAATAGTTTCGTCTTCCGTAAAAGGCATTTCCAGGCGAGCCGCAGCCGAGGAGAATGCGCGGCTGCTGGCCTCGGCTCCCTTTCGGCCGAGGAAAATTGAAACACGAGAATGCCGATAATCGATTCGGCGGATTCCTCCCGGCGCTCTCGCGAAATTTCGAATTCTGGGACAGAGCTGCGGTGCACGATAAGTGATCGCGCGGCCCGCTTGAAACTGTAATTAATACCTGCGGCCTGGCCCGTGCTTCGTTTGAGCCCGTGACTTACGAGCGCGCGCCTGTCGGAATTAGCGGCGCGACGCAGCTCGGCCATTTGTTATCGGTTCCAAGTTTCCCTGCGACTTCCGCAGCGCCCTTTTGCCCGAGCTCTGACGGAGGGTGCGGCGGCGGCGGCTGCAGGGAGCCTGCGGTGCCGAGCTATGGATGGCTGTCGGGTTAGGGCTGTTACTACTTGAGAATGCGAGCTGGCTTTGGGGTTTTTGGGGGGCTTCGAGACGGTTCAAGGAATGGGGATGGGGAGTTTTTTTGGAGGGGTTTTAGGGGTAATAGAGTCGGGTGAGGTGGGTGGTGTGGGTTAAGGAGGTGGAGTTTATTTGACGTGAGGGTTGAATGTGGAGATCGTTAAGGGTAGATTTTATGGATAAAAATTTTAGGTTGAATTTGACTCTTGAATGTAATGTGAAAGTTCTTTTTCATTGACATTTTTGATGTTCAGGAAATTTGAGAATTCTAGTAGACTTATTTATATAAATTTTGTGGGAATTTTTATAAAGGATAATAATATAGATTATTCTTGAAGTTTGAATTCATTTCTTGAATAAAATATGAAAGTTCATTTTTATTATTTATTTTTTAATGCTAAGAAGATTTGAGTTTTTAGTAGATTTAAACTAATTTTATGAAAATTTTATAAAGAATAATAATGGATTATTCTGAAATTTTATACTAATTCTAAGGAAGTAATATTTATAAATTATAAATGATATTCTCTGTTATAAAAAGATTTAAATTTATCATTTACCTGTACAGAGATGAGGATTTAAAAATTCATCATCTCTGTACAGGTTCGATTTTAGTTGATTACCATAAAAAATGAAGAAGTTCTAAATCAATACCTCAAGTATGATTACCATTCATAATTATGAAATAATTCAATACATAAATATTACCACAGCATCGATGTAACCTCGAAATTCAAGCACTACCCACTCAAGCTCTTCTGCGATTTTTGACTCTCCAACCCTTAATTAATTTATTTGAAATCTCCCGTTCGATTTTCTCGATTTGTCGCTCTCTTCTTAATCTCTCCTCCTCGTTTCTCCTTGTTCCCTTACTCTTTCTCTCTAGGACGTTGCCCTTTTCTTCTTGCAGCAGCCACGCGAACCCCCGGCAAAGTTGAAGGTCCCTTCGGCATTTGTCGTACCAAATTCAATCGGAATTCAATGCGACTTCTCTCTTTCTCTTTCTCTCTGCGTCAACGAACGAGAGTTAGCCGAGCGCGGCGGCAGCACTTGGCGGATTTTCGCTTGCCAACTTCGACTCTGAGGGAAAGAGAGAGAGAGGGAAAATTGTGTTTTTGCGTCGCGCCAAGGACTAATGATGCCGATTAAGTAAATGTTGAATCACCCCTGAGCACACATTCGTCTTGGGCTTGTATTCACATTGATAGAAACTCATTAGCTTTATTTTTATGGAGATTTGTATTGTTCTTGTTTTCTTTTGTTTGGGGTAATGCCGGGCGTGAGGGTCGTTGCTTAATTATCACGATTTTTCATAGTACGAATACTGAACAATTTTTGCAAACTCTGTACAATGGAAGATTAATACAATACCTAGAATAAGTGGTGTTTTGTTTGGAGGATGCTGGAGAGTTTTTTAATTAAGACCTTTGTTCGATAATTATTCTACGAGACTGTTTGACCGTAAAAGTACAATTTCCATAAATTTTAAAGACAGACAAAAAATATTGATAAAATGTAATCCTCTTCACAAAAGACAAAATAAACCTTTCTTAATACTTTTGCATCGTGAAAATTTTTCAACTATTCCAATAAAATAACGTTCAAAAGCTATTATATAAGCATAAATAAAGATGATTTTTTTCTACGGCTCGTAAAAATTGAGCCACAAAAAATTAAAAAAAAATACTTTTAAAAACTCATACTTGAAATAACGTGCTCGTACGCGCTCCTCACTTCACATCGCGCACAAAAAAGCCCCGGCTATAAAACTTGCACGAGGATTGATTAAAAACTGTAAATTTTTAATCTCGCCTGGAAGCGCTAACCGCCGACATCGCTAAATCAATAGACTTTCCCAGCCCTCGTTTTGCAAAACTTCATCAATGCATCGACGAAAAAGTGCGCGCAGCGGCATAAAGTGTAGTGTAACCGACATGCATCGAGTAGACCGAGTGGCGCGATAGTCGGACACCTCGAAGCGCGCGATTATTATCGTCGCGTTGCTGTCACCTTTTCACTCGCTTATTCCATGGGGGTCGTTGTAATAGAAGGGGATGGTTCGCAGAAGTTGCAGGTAGCTGGACAATGTAAAGTTTTATTTCGATCAAATGAAAAATATAGTAGAAGTATTATGTAAAAATTTTTCATAGTTTTGAATTGTAAAATTCTTTTGAAAAGTACTCATTTATAGGTACCTAAACTTCAGTTTAAAAGACTTCGGTGAAATTAAATTTTATCTTTAAAAATTCTCTTACAATATTTTGCAACAAAGTTTGCAACTGAATTATTGAAAAATTAATTTTATTTTTACAATACTTTGTTTAATATGATTCTTAAAACTTTAAAATGAACATCTCTGATTAAAAATTATTTAAATATAGAAAATAAATTAAGATTCCAAACAATACAAATAAACAATAAAACACACACAATCAACATCAATATAAAAACATCAACAACCTTTATAAAATGATCCGACCCAGCACAACGCAAGCTTATACGCAAAACTCAAACCGCAAACTCTCCGGCGCTTTGCGAAAACCAAGACCATGTCCAGTAACCTTCCCAAAGCCCAAGCCTCCACGTCGAAGTAGCACCGGCTAGCTAGGGCTTCCTTGGCATTACGCGCTCACGGGGATATATTGATTAAACGCGCTTGCCTGGGCGCGTAACACAGTCCAGCGGACGAAAAGAGAGTGAGAGAGAGGGAGAGAGCAGCAGCCGGCAATTAATATTATTTATCGACGTCTTAATCGGCCTGCTGCATCTCTCCGGGCCCGCGGGTATATGGCATCGATGCTCTTGCGGTGCTCCGATGCGCTGTGGTTTTGCGTTAAAGAGGGTGCTTAGAGGGAGGGTGGCCCCAAGCTCGCAGAATTCCGTTTCTGTGGATCGGGGGGATATATATGTATGCATACGTGTGGGCTGCGGCGATTGCGAAGAGGACGGCGGTGATCAATTTTCGAGCGAATCGGGTTCGGCCGGAGGTTTGTTAATGGGGTGGTTAACTCGTGTTTTCGTGCTTTTATGTATAAATTAAGGTTAGGGTAAAGTAAATAGAGTGATAGCTTTTATTTGTATATAACGTACTCGATGAGGATATTACTTGAATAAACATTATATTATTTCATACAATAATAATATGGATGCAATATTGGTTTAACATTAATGTCATTAACAATGGTCTACATAATTAAAATAGATCGAAGAATAATTGATTGATATACTAATGTAAAGTATACACTATTAATTATTTAATTACAGTATCGCCACCTAATTATCTGCAAAGCAAAATAAAAAACAGCAACGCAAAGAAAAACCTTAAAACCAAATCGCCAAAATCACAACAGTATTATCCATCCTTCTAAAAAACGCGCCCCTTTCTCTCATTTCTCACCCCATCAAGCTCCACGATCCAACTCTCCGTTACTTTTATTTTTCTACCTATATACCTACACCGCTCTATTCCTCGACAGGGAATCGCATACACACACACATACGGAGAATAGCCGTCCGAGAGCCATTTATAGAACCGCGCTGCTCCGCCGCAGCTCGGCCGAGTGGGGTGGCCAGCCGACTGCAGCCGCCGCCGTCACGCCAGTATAGGCAGGGGGATGGGGGCAATGAGCGAGACGGCCGGGGGAAAAAATAAAAGTGCAGCGCGCCGCCAGCCGATCAGAGCGAAAAAGGGGTGAGAAGTTGCGGGGGATTTGATAATTTGTTTAAAGGTTGTTCTAGAGTGGGATGGGGGAGGGGTTGACTTCGAGGGTTGCGATGGGAATGTAAGGGTTGCGAGATTTTCGGAGAAATTAATGAGACGTTTGAGTTATAAATGTTTTGACATTGGATTCTATAAAGAAAAATGATTTTTGTATTTTTGGTACGTGACATGGAATATTGTAAAAATAAAACTATATTTTCTTATGTAAATTTAAAATAAAATACATAACTATGTCACTGCAAAACATATTATTGACTCATATCGTAAATCACATTATAATAAATAATTTTTCTCGAATCCCACATTTTCTTCCCCTTCCTTACCATTACCGTACAAGCAAGAACCGAAAGTGAAATAAAATTCCTGCGAATATAACCTAGAACATAATACAGCGTACTCATAAAACTAGAAGTAATTGAAGCAGGCGCCTTGCGCCGCTCTCATATTCAACGTTCAGGAATGCGCGAGCGCGGATGAAAGTCGGAAGATCCGTAGCAGGCCAAGGGAGCGCGAGACGAGCAAGACGAGTCAAAGTCGGCTCCCTCTTAAGACAAAGGGGCGCACGCGCAAAATGCGAAGCAGACCGAAAGTCGAAGATTTACTTCGAAATTGAAATTCCGAAGCTGGAATTGAGCCTCGGCGCGGCCGCGTTTCATCCCTTCCGCTACTGCTCTCGTTTTCTTGCGCCGTTGATTTCATTGTCATTATTGTTTGACAGTTTTTTATTTTGTCGTGTATTCTCGATTAATTTCTCATGTATTTTTTATAAATTTTGTGTATTTGACTTTTTTAAAGTCAATTCACAATTAAAATTTTCTTTCAAATTTCTCATCATTAATCATTTTTATTGCAACAATAATTAACAAAACGCACAGAGTGCTTAATCACTGCTGTATTCAGCTTGCTTAAATTATAACTTTTTGACACCACTTGCTTATGTAACCTAAGAGTTTTTCAAAGAATGCGCGCATCTTCTTTAATCTCTTGTGATAGTGCTCAGGTGCGCTTGGCTTCGATGCTCCCAGGATTATCTTCTCCCTCGTGCGTGCTCTTTTTTGCTTATTATTTTCTCTCTTTCTACTCCGCTTCTGATTTATCGTGCGTTTAAGCATTTTTTTCGCTTGAATTTTTCCGCGGAAGTAGTATATCACAAAGAGCTATAAATTTTGCGTGCTTGGTCAGTCTTTTGTTTCAGATATTGGAATCCCCACTTTTTTCCTTTTCTTAGAGAAAATGAAGTTTCCGTAATTTAAAATGTTCTTTATAAAGCCTACGCTGTTTTCACAAGTTGGAAATATTTTATGCTAAAATTTTTCAAAGATATTTTGATACTTTTGTAAGAGTTGATAGCCAATTGGGAGGAATCCAAATAGCGCGTGTCTCGTGTTTCTTTGCATGCAAAGATTTCCCGCCATCGATATAAAGCGACAGACAGAAAAATCTAAAAAGAATGAGAAAAATACTGTCATTTTCTCGTAAATCACGTAAACAGCGTTTTATATCATTCCCTCGCTTCCACGGAATAAGAAGACGAAACTTTTCTTGAATTTCGGGGGAAAAAAACTTTTCGTGCGAAAAGCACTTGCAATTTTCCTCTTGCTCTCTTCCTTATTTCGGGCTCGCGGGGAAATTCTGGAAAATCCATTTGAAGGCACCGCGCGCGCGACAAAAACTTTTGTACAACTTTTGGAGCGACACTGAGAGAAATTCTGGGAACGAAATATACACAAAGGAAGGCCGCGATATGTATCAGTAATAAGGAAAGATGGCAAAACTGAAAATCATCGCTTCTGGGTTCGGTCTGTGGGGGAAAAGTTTTGAGAAATTGTTTTGATTGTCCCTCTGTGTTTTCTCATTTAAAAGTTCGAAATAGAATTCTTTGATAGTTATGAGTAACAGTTTTGAGAATTTCATTGGATTCACGAAAAGAATATATTAAATTATTTTTCATTAGAAATATTCCAGTAATCTTGTCATTTGTAAAATAATTAAATTTTAACGAAAAAAAATTATTGTGGTTATATTATAATTTTAGCTGACCCATAACTACTCCTAAATTTATAAAACAATATTGTAAACAAATATCCATTCATACCTATTTATAAAATAAACGTATTCTTTAACTCAACTAAAGAAGCCTATTTTCACCAACTAGCTACTCTAATCACGGCAACGAACTTCTTGCACATAGGCCCGGGTAAGAAAGACCGAGCGACAGGCCGACCTCGAAAAAAAAGGGGGAGAAGAGGCAGCAGAAACGTGAGGTAGCGAACGAAAAAGAAAGCGGGCGAGGGAGGCGAAAAGAAGTAAGACAGAAAAATAAAAGAATACGAGGAAAGGCTCTTTCGACGTTACGCCCGGCTGCAGCGAGAATGAGCACCGCGCCGAAGAACCCGGGGCGGCTGGAAAACTCGCGAAGTTTGCCCTGAAAATAAATTTTCACGAAAATGTAATGCCTGCAGCGAGGAGCCCGACTTAATTCTGCGCATAGAGCCACCGCGAGTCACCTTAGAGATTGGAATTTCTCTTTTCGCGCGAGGTTACTTTTTTCCCTTCGTACACGCGTGGTGTGTGGAATAGTGATGCGTGTTCGAGTCTGGTATTGTAATAAAGAATGGTATGGTAATGTTCAAGTAATATTGTAACAATATTGCGAACGTTCATACCGACTGTATTCTTGTTATGATCATATTTTTATTAGAATTTTTAAAAAATCTTATACGAGGCTATATATTTTAGAGGCGATGATAAATGAAAAGTAACTTACTAGTGAATAAGAGAAAATATAAAAATGGCTCAACAAAACATCGAAAAAGCAAACTTAATAAAAAAAAAAGAAAATGGAAAAAATATTGTTTGTACGTTGCTGACCATTTTCAAAAAATACACAAGTGAATATGTTGTACTCCTATAAATATTTATTTTTACATTCAACCTATCAACACAGCATCTATACAGTAATCAGAGTAGTAAATTAATTAGAGCTTTAGAAAAGCCTGACTAGACTATCAAAGCCAAAGTTAATTTAATACTAAATATAACTTTTTAAATGGTATAAAACGTCCTGATTCGTAAAAGATTATAATCAACATTTACCGCCATAGACTTGTATACTTCTCCCAGACAACGTTTACTCACCTCCTACTTGCCGTTAACATACATTGTAACCAATGACTCTTGAATCTAACCATCCTAGGTTCGTGTGTGTGTGTGTGTGTGTGTGTGTGTGTGTGTGAGAGAGAGAGAGAGAGAGTCTGAAGCGCACGCAGCACCAGAGCAAGTGACTCCCGCGGTCGGCATCTAAAACCAGATATAGATTCAATCCCATTTGCCGCGTATCGATTTCTATCGTCAGAGTGGATGCTGTTTTCGATCGTTAATTTTTATTGCTAACGGGAATCCTCGACATATTGTTTCGAACGATTCGCAGCGTCATTTATTCTTTTCAACGTAAAAATGATATAAACAAAGGCAAAAAGAGCCACTGAATCTCATCTGTTAGTGAACAGATAAAACAAGCGCAAACATTACCCATTAGGTACAATAAACAATTTTCAACAAAAACACGCACCGGGCGAGCCGGGGCAAGCAAAACAAGCGGCGGCTCGGCCCGCCATCATCCATTACGGCAACGAAAATTTCCTCTTAAACCGCGCGGCACAAAAGGTCAAAAACTCGACGCGCAAACAAAACCCGAGCAAAAGGAAAAAGCTCGGCCAGGCCATTGTTCGCGCGCACGAGACCAAAGTGGCGTGCGCGCGCGGGGCTTGCTGCACTCTCGACGAACTTGTAAAACGAGCCGCGGCCCGGCACAATAAATAACGACGATAATGTTGTTGTAATAACTCGCGTCACGTAGCGCGCTCGCGTATATATACATACACAGGGAGCTACGCGCAATTAGACGATTATAATTTAACGCGGGGGATTCGTTTTATTGCCCCGCTGCTCGCTCCTTGAGCTTGGATTTATGGATATCGAGTTGCGAGCGCGTGCGTACTTGTCGCACTGCGGCGTGATTCAGATTTTCTGCTCTGTGCGGTTTGGCTTTTTTCGCTGGTTGCGAGTGGGGGTATTGGTTCGCTGAGTGGATTTTAGCTCTCGATAATTGCGAGGTCAATAGATGTGATGGATTATTTATGGGAGAATGGCGAGTGGATTTTGGGACGCTGCTGTTTATTTTTGTATTTGGAGGAGGGAGTGTCGGTTTGATTTGTTATTTTTGTGAATCTTTGTAATTATTTTATCGTGCATGATATATATTTTGTTTCTTGTATATTGAAAGATGAATGGGTTAATCTATAAAATAAAAATGCTACTAACTGTTTTTATAAATTATTTTTTATGATAAGGGAAAAAAAATTAAGTAGACTAAAAAGTTTAGGTTAATAAAGGAAAAAATATATTCATAAGAAACGTTTTGAGGTGTAATTGCACTTACCGAAATTAATACTTTTACTTTGTTTTTTCCGTATATTTACGACATAACCGTCATAAAAGTTTCATTACCTTCTGCCAGTTTTTCTGCGTAATAAAAGTGGCGTAATTTTTTATTATGAAAAGTACACTATTTTTATCTGTTAGAAATACGGTGGAATAGTAATAAAAATTTTATTACATAATGTGTTATAAATAAACAAACGCACATATAAAAGAAAAAAAGTATTTCTCTATTCGATATTATTTCCAAATGCAAAAAAGTTTATACTATTATATTTTTTTATTACTTCCTAAATTGTAACCCAAGCATTGATTCAAAAACTTTTCAACTCCACACAATCCTTCTTCAAAAATATTTCCCCTTTTCAAACTTTTCTCGCGGTCCTCATCGATAATCGCAACATCCTCGAACCGACACATATCCAAAGAAAAAGAAGCTAAATTCCAAATCCACTTTCGCGAAACTCGCGGCCTTGCCAAAACAAAACAAGAAAACTCCGGAGCGACGATCCGATAATTCACTTCCAATCTGCGTCTATCAAAGCGTTTTCATCTTCGAGGAGCGCGAGGGCTCCATTGTTTCTGCCACCCAACTTTTAAGAGACTCGCTTGCCTCGGCCGCGAAATAATCGCATTTGCTTGGAGGGGACGAGGACGATCGGCTAGGACGACGGAGGTAAGTGGCCGGTCTGTAAATACATTATCACTTGGGTCTCTGACCGGCGTCGACGCGGACTTGGTTTGTTTGGGTTTTCTGCGAGTATTGTCGAAGCTTTTCTGCAATTACTTGTGGCTCTCGCGTTAATTGGTTTTTTTTTTATTTTAAATTTATTTATTTATGACCTTATTATTGCAAAAAATGATATTTATAGATTCCCGTAATACACGTCTGAATTCTAATTATATATGATAGCAACTAATTATTAATATTAGAGATGATTATTAATAAAATAAAAAGAGAAGTTTATTAATAAATTTACATACAATATTTAGTACATCTCCTAAATCTTTTTCAGTTACAAAAGAAAACATTTCGTGCGTCTTGGCAGGCCTCCTCATAAAAACAGCCTGTCATAGCGAATAGCATCTTAAAGGTCCGGAAAATTAAACTATGTACTTTCAAACTTGAATACCATTATAAGCTGCGGTGAGAGCAGTAGTTACATCACTGATTGAGTCAGACAACCTTCCAATAATTTCAAGAGACTCAATGTCCTGAACTAGCTAAATTCGTATTAATTGTCTTTCCCTTTTCATTGTCCTTTCTCTCCGAAGGTAATAAATGATGATATAGAGTGTTCTTTACTGAATCTTAAATATTATTGAACTAACTAAAATGGACTAAATTATAAATATTGTTTTAAATATAACATTAAATTAACTTATTTAAAATATTTAATTCCATCAAAATATTTACAGAGAAATACATTTTCAATTAAAGTAAAAAAGCCAATATAACTTACGACCACCCGGAAAACTCGAGCATCCCTCAAAAGTCGGAACTCACTCAACGATCGAAATACCCAAGCCATCAGCCAGCTCTAAAACTTGCAAATCGGCCTATACATCGGTCCATCGAACATCTCCCCCTCCTCACCGTCGAAACTCGTTACCGAATCGCCGAACACGCTGGTTTTCTCGACTCTCTTTCGGCCGTTATCTCGCGCCTTATCGAGCCCACCGCCAAGTTGGCCGCGCAAAGTTCGAATTGAAATATTAATTGGTCCAAGAGCTAGAGTATAAGTCGAGGGAAGTAGCAAGAGGGCGGAAATGGAGAGGTGCAGGGCTGCTCTACTCTTGACGCCGAAGTCGTTACGCCGCGATATAAGGAGGGCAAGGGAGGTTGGAGTCTCGATGGCGCGAGGCCCTTTTAGTTTATTCGCCTTTTGCGAAGGAGACTTGCACGTGCACGAAGTTGGGAACTGAGCTAGTTTGGTAATGCGCGCAAAGTGATGTTGAATCTTTCGGAAAAAATAGTGAAGTGAGAGCTTGAGTTGGGATTTAGGAACATTGAATTAATTTTATTCAGGGTTGCGAAAAATTTAGTTACTCCATTTCTAATTGAATAAATCAAATTGTGATTTTTTGAGTGGAAATTCACAAATAATATTTGGTTTGTAATTTACTCTATTTTTAATAATAACGTATGCACTAATTTTGCTTATACTAAAACAATTGTATACTTATTATTATTTTATGAGCTGAGCGCCCTAGCTATTATTATTACAAAGCCAATAAACCCATTGCGATTATTTGAAAACTAATAATTTCAACTAAAACCTGGAAATACAAAACCGTCGAAATTTCAGAATAAATGCGTTTTTGCTATGCAGTTTAAAACGTTTTTTAGATTTTTAATAAACTAATTATTTCTAGCATGATTTTATGAGCTAAGCGCCCTAGCTATTACTAATACAGAGCCAATGAACCCTTTAGATTCATTATAGACTTAATAATTTTAACAAAAACTTGGAAATACAGTAAAGATCACCATGTCGTACCGCTCCGACATCCCGTTAAGTAGAAAATCATATTTGTTCTTTTGAAATATTAGGTTTACTTAAGAAGATCTAAATATTTGTGAATTGAAACATATGTAAATAAAGAATATTTTAACACTTTATTTTGTGTATTTAGAAGGATCACATGTAGAAATTATACTAAAAAATCGGTCTTGAATATTATAAAAGTTTCTCAAAGATTTTATAATTCATACATTGAGCAATTTCTATATTGAAATACACAATGAACAGTTCCATCAAACAGTTCAATAAAATCAACAAAAAAACTCACAATCGAAAAAGATCCCCAAATCCACACCAACAAATTGCGAGTCAAATTCCAAAAAAACACCAACCAATCTCTCGAACATTCACCGCATCTCCACAAGCTAGCTCTTAAACCAGCGACATTAACGACCACTCAGCCGACTCACTGCAGCCGGCAAACCCACTCTCCATCCTCTCCTCCAGCTCAAAAACTCAGCCGCCATTTTTCCCCTAATCCTCCGTCACCGCAGAGCCGCCGACGCCGCCTCCAGCGCGTAACTCTGGAGGGGAAGGAGGGCTCAGCTGGGAGGGCCGCGAGATTTAGGACTGTTTAATATCCTTCTCCCCGACGTCCGACGGAGAGAGAGGGAGAGAGCCCACACCGCGAGCTTTGAACGAACGAACGGTCGCAATT
This sequence comes from Eupelmus urozonus, assembly GCA_900480035.1. Lineage (NCBI taxonomy): Eukaryota > Metazoa > Arthropoda > Insecta > Hymenoptera > Eupelmidae > Eupelmus > Eupelmus urozonus. Next base: position 8,184 of record UELX01001653.1, on the reverse strand, counting down.
AGCGCGGCTCAACTTCGCCGGATTAATTAAGCGGTTTTCGGCTATACTGGCGTGCCTGGGCGCTGCCGGCTTCCCGGAGAGAAGGGAGGAAGTCGAAGTCTCCCGCCCACGATCCCGAGGTTAGGTCAAGTCTCGGGGCTTACTCGGCAGTTCGGCGAGACGGCTGACCCGCAGCGCGCGTTGATATCCTGGCCGGTGTCACTTTGCTACGTAAATACGGAGGCGATAGCCGTCAATTACGCGGCACGACGGGGGAGCTGTGTATGCGTGTCTATAGCCGGGTTTTGATTGATATCACCGGATTTGGGAAACTGGGTTATGGGCTTGACGTTTTTGTCGCTTGCGGATATGAAGGTTGACGAGATTCGACGCTGGAAAATGCGCACGGATCGTTAATGAAAAAAGTAGGCGGAAAAATTAATGAAATTATTTTTTGGAACTTAGAAAATTAATAAAAGTACTGCTGCGAACTAAAGGTTAAAAAAAATAGTATCTCAACTTTCGTATTTGAGTATACGATCTCTATCACGCCACTTCGAGAAAATTTCTGCTAGCGACGTATCCCTCAAACAACCATTATTCTTCCACAACAAACCTCGCCCCGAAATCAAGACTAATTTTCTATAACGCTTAATACAGCATTCCCTTCCCTTCCACTTGCCGGCCTGTCTTTGTCCCTAATGATGTTTCCGTCTCTGTCCCACGATTAATTCCCGGCGACTGCATGTCCACGAAGCTCCAGCTCTCGGTCTACCCCCTCCCCACTCTCTATCTCGCCTCGGCGCGCAGAACCCGAGAAAGAGAAACACAGAGAGCGGCGCAGAGGAGAGAGAGAGATGATTATTAGAAGCTGAGGTTTGTGCGAGCGCAACTTGCTTGCCAGACCAAGTTGCAGCGCCAAAGAGCTCCAAGACGAAGCCCTCTATAGCTCTATTATATATATATGTATGTGTGTGGGGGAGCGAAGTGTGGGTGGGGGCCGTTGTTCCCGAGATAATTAATCTTAAACGAAAACGCGCCGCGCTGCTTGGGACTTGATTCGCCTAACCGACCTGTCGCCTTTCCGCCGCCGCGGACGACGAGTAATTCGGAAGAGCGGAGAGAAAGAGAGGCGAAGTTTAAGAGTCGGGAATTATAATTGCGTGAGGTGGCTTTTTCATTGAGAGGCGGGCTCGTTGCTGTTTTCGTAGCTGCCCTCAGTTTTTGAAGGAGGCTTGAGGATAAGTGGCTTGGGTCGGGCGGAGTAGCCGGGGATTTATCCGCTTATGCTCGTTTTGATAAAGACTCGATGAAAGTTTATTTCTATTCGTTCGATCTATGCGGTTGTTCATATATTATTAGCAAAATGTAACGAGAAGTTTTTTTGTGTGAAGGGTCGTAATGTTTTAAACTTTGAGATCCGATATGAAAAGTTTTTACGCCACTTGATAAAGCTGTGCGGTTGACGACGAGGTGCGCTGTATAATGGAGAAAAGTTGAGATTTAAAATAACTCTTGAAACACTGGGAAATAATTGTTTTCCGATACAAAGTTAAAACGATGAAAGTTTAAGAAGAGCTCTTTCTAATAAACTGAATGTCATCATTTTGCAGGCTAATTAGAAGTGTGACATTTTTTAATAGGCGACTTAAAAATTGTTACCATTGATTAGTTATTATATACTATTGCTATTAAAAAATTGATTATAATTACGCAATAAAAATTCTTAAATTAGAGTAACTTATACTTAACAAAATTATTTGAAAGTCCATTAAAGATTTTTCAAATAAAATCAGTTGATAAAATAACTAAAACGCGAAAACTTAATTTCCAAACGACTAAAAAATTTTAATTAAAATTGATTCTTCAGATTGAAAAGTAACTAAAATAAATGCGTGAATTTCACGGTATTAAAAACTATATAGAAACATGAAAACGTCCTAAAAATAATAGCTCATACTCTTTCCACGTCCGCGAACCAAATTAAAAAGTACAACGGACGATGCAAAAAAAAGGCGACACCAAACGCCCAAGCCCAGCCTGGAAACAATATTTCGCCCGGCGAAACAAATCAATTTGTTACGAGGTAAACAACTCCGCGTTGCGCTCGGGACACGAGCAAGAGAGAAATTTCTCTCTCTTTCTCTTTCCGCGCACTCGAGACGCGAAATTCCATCTCAGACCGCAGAAATGAAAAACCACTTCCGCCGAGTTTAATCCAATCGCGCGCCTCGCTCGCTCCCCTCATGAATTTCGTCAAATCAAAGAGAAATGAAAGGAGGGCGTAGCGCCGAGCTCGACGAAGTGTCGAAATCTAGAAAAGGAAAGAGGATAGTTGTTCTGGTTTTTTGGACTGTTTATAGAGTTGCGGGATAGAAGAGTTTATAGTTTGATACGGATTTTAAGTCTCTTTGGAAACAAACACTTTTGAGATCCGATCAATTCAATTCCAGAAATGTTTGCATCAAAAATTTCTTTTACAAATTTTTTACCAGATGTAATAACTTTCTCTAGCAAGAAAAAATTAATTTCAATCTATAATTTAATCTTGTTTCTATTTCTATTTCAATCATAATTATTAATTGTATAATTCACAGCAACCAATTTTATCTATCCGAGCAAATCAATAACTTTCAACGGGAACATCCAAACGATTTACCCAGCGCGCTAATAAAAAATATTGAAATCCAGCCCGCCCTGCACGCACGGCAGTTTAAATTTAACAAAGTTTCAGCTTCTTCCAGCCGACGCATAACGAACCCTCTGCATACGCGCGCCGTGCACACGTCGACTATCTCGCTCGGAATTCGATTCACGTTCGCTTGCTCTCTCTCTCTCTCTCTCTCACTCGCTCTCCATCCGCTCGAATAAAAACGTTAACGAAGATACAAATGAGCGAGCGAGCTTCGACAGGAAAGACATTGATAATTTTGCGCTGCGCATGTAGAAAGAGAAAGAGAGAGAGCGAGAGAAAGAGAGAGAGAGAGAGAGAGAGAGTGTAACGAGACTCGACATTCGAAAACCCATACCCTCCTCCAGGACTTACGACTCGGAAGGACGTGTAATTTCCTGCGCGCACACGCGCTGGGGGCTCGCAATCTTCGCAGCGTAGATGTATATGCACACGGACGCGACGCGCGCGCGGAGGAGTCTTTTAACGAAAGGGCTTGATTTCAGAGCGATTTTGTTGTTCGCTGAATTTAATTAAATTATTGTTGGGTCGGGCGGAAAAAAGGTGGAATCGCCTGTGTAATGAGATTTGTGGGTAGGGGCGAGGAGGGCGTCGTTGTGAAATTACATTGTTGTATCAATTTCGCTTTGATAATTTAAATTGAAGATAAATTATTTAATGTAGAAATGATTTAAATGAATGATTGGTATTACGAAATGTAAATAAATATTGATTATTATATTAGATTAATCATAATTGCAGTAATTGATAGTACTTTTAGAAAGATTGTATTTCAGTACTTATAAAGAGGTACAATTGCATGAAATACAAAGTGTTCATCAAATTAATTTAAGTTTATATTCGTAAGTATAGAGTATTTAAATATTATGCCTAACACACTTTTGCTAAGTAAAATAATATGCTAAATTTTACTCAATGAACTTGTGTGTTAAATAATTTGCTTTTCGCACTGTATGTACTTCTATGTATTTACAATGAGTATGTAAATTACATGTTTACTCAATTTTTAAAAATACTTAAAGTACCCTAGTAGAAATGATTCCATTTAACGGCTAGTTAATCGCTAGGAAAAATGGATTCAATGCTATTTCTTAACCTAACCATTTTAAATGGGCAAATTTCTACCAGGGTACTGCTGTACAACTTTTGATGACCCATAAAAAACACTTATTTAAAATATTTTTCAAAGAATATGTACTTAAAAAAATATACTTAAGGTACATATTTGTAAGGACTAAAGTACGTTTACAAGTATTTGGATTTGTAGTTTCTAGTTTAAGGAGAAAGAACGGTTTACTTTAAACTAGAAGCCCATTGGGTTATTGTATACCACTATTTGATTATATTTCCTGTCTTGGGATGTAATAACAGTACATTTTAAGTCTTGTTCACGCCATGTTGTAGTATATACTGGAAGAGACTAAGCTTCTTGTAATCTAGGTCAAACAGTAAAGGCTTTCTCGAGAATTTTTTCTTTAAGCTTCGAAGTGATGATTGTATAGTATTAGATTATTACTACTTATCTCTACTTTTATTTTCAATGTCATCACAATTGATAATCTATTTAAGCCAACCTACACAAGTTATTAAGCTATAGCAGATCGATGATGTCACTTTAACTCGCAACCTAACTGTCAATAAGCATTCAACATCTTCGATTCTTACACAACCAAATTATTACATATTACATTTTTCGTAAATTATCCCACACTAAATTATTGCATAAACCAACCGAAAAGATGACTCATTCAGCACAAGCGGCGGAAGCAGCCGCGCTCGCCGACAGCCGCACCACAATCAAGAAATCCCTCATCGCCTAAAATCCTCGGCGACACCTCCTCGGCTATATACATCACGCGGAGGCGCTCTCGCTCTTTCTCTCTGTCGCCTCCTTCTTTTCCACCTCGGCTGAGCTCTTTCCCCTTTTGCTCGCCCGAGCCTGAAACGCGCTCTACGTGCAGCGGCGCGCCAAGACGCCCAAGCGAGTCTACTCCCACGCGAGAGACGTTTTTCCAGACTCCCCCCTCCCCCTCTCCTCAGGCCGAACGGCAAGAAAAAAAGAGGAAGAAGAAAAAGGAGGAGAAAAGAGGCAGGATAGAGGAAAGAAAGATAACGGTCTGGGCTGGAGGAAGGAAAAATATGTGCGTCCGCGCGCTGGGTTAGGACACAGGGGGGAGGCAAGCGCGTGCGTGCGTGCGGAAGCCGTGTAACGCTCGCGAGCCCGCGCTCTCGTTGGCTTCCCATCTATACTGGTCTATCTCTCTCACTCGTCCCGCGCGCTACTAATCAACCTAATTCCTAACTTGTAAAACACACAACGCTGAGGTCCGCGGGATAAAGCAGAGAGAGAGAGAGAGAGGGACAGAGAGAGAGAGAGAGAGAGAGAGAGAGACTCCTAACGAGGTTATCCCTTGTTAGGCATCGAACCCTTTCCGCTCGGTCTGCTGCTACTGGCAGCAAAAAGCTCTCTCTCTCTCTCTCTCTCTCTCTCACTCTGTCTGTCTGTCTCGTTGTACCTTTGTATCGCTCACCACCCATTGTCTCTCTTTCTCTATCTCCCTGTCTCACTCTGGGCTTCGACGGCGGGATTTCCGGGCTTGTGCTGCTATTGCTACTGCTGCGTCGGCGAATCAACGGGCCGCTGGTCGTCTAACTGCACAATTTGGCGCAATAGCGCGCGAGCGCGAGCCCTCTCCGCTTCCCCCTGCTACTGGAATCGCTTTATCGTTTCGACGTTTGCCCGGCCTATGTAAACCGAGATTTTAACGAGAGGGTGGGAAGAGAGGGAGAGAGAGATTCGGGGCTACCTTCAGCCTCCCCCTCTTTCCAGGTCCTTTTTCTCGTTTTTGTGCGAAGCGATCACGCGACGGCTCCGCCACTTAAAGTTATACAACTTGCAGAGGAGTGATTTGGATGAATCGAGAGGGGTTAAAAGGGGTTGAGGAGAGCCGTAATGCGGAATTAAAAGAGCAAGCCCCTCTTTGATCGTTGCCGGTAGAAAGTCTCGTTTTAATGCAGGAGTAGGGCTTTCTCAACTTTTTAGGTGATGGTTGTAAAGTTTTTTTTAAAGAGATGCAATGAAATTGGGCATTTAAGTAGTATCGTACGATCTTAATTTGAAAGAGCGAAAACACTTGAAAAAATGAATATGTATGATGAAAATATTTTCTTTTTCAGATTAGGTGGATAATTATCTAACATTGTTTGATATAAATGTTTTCGCTTCATTCGTAATAAATTGGTTAGTAAATAAACCATACATTAATTTTTTTTAAAATCCTTGACAAAAATCCCTAATAGGAAAGGTACTATTGTAGAATTTTTACATCAAAACAATTAAAGCATTAAATGAAAAAAAGCATACAGTCTATTTGATTTATGTTATCCATGAGTCCTTACTAGGTTTCTCGCGCTTTATGTTTGAAACTATTTTAAAAAATACATTTAATCCTCTGATAACACCATAATACCGTACATATATAAAAATGATAAGATTCGCGCTTTCCGTAGCAACTCGCACAAAACTTAACGGTCGTGCTTATTTCTCATTAGATCGAACTCGTTCGAGGGGATTAAGTCCAATCATAGCCCCAGCATTCGCATTTTTTTTGCCTCGTTTACGTGCATATCTAGAAAAAAACGAAGAGAGAGTGAGAGTGAGAGAGAGAGAGAGAGAGAGAGAGAGAGAGAGAGAGAGAGAGAGAGAGAGAGAGAGAGAGAGAGTCCTATCTTTTCTCTTCTAGACGAGCGCTGGTCATGCCGTCTCAACTCTCCCACCTATGCGCTCGCCGCGCCCGGCCAGATCGACCAAAACTAGAAAGAAGAAGAGGGGCAGATTCGGCAACAGCGCGGCGCACTTCCTCCGCCCTTTTTACGGTTAAGACTTGCTCGCTTAATTCTCGGAACCGGCGCAACTGACAAAATTCTTTCTCACAGCGGCAAAGGAATAAACGACTTTTTCGCGGCGTTTTTCTTCGCGCTTTTCGTCTTTTTCATTCGTGATGCTAAAATCTTGTGCTTTTCACACTTTTCGTCTTTTCTAGTAAAAGATTTTAATTTGAATTAACTCTACAATACTTTTGACTGTTCACGGTAACTCTAAAAATGCGGCACTGCTTTTACTTTTTAAGATTTTCTCGAGTTTACTTCACTTAATAAGAAAAAGCTTACTTACTCGTGGACGAACTTGCAATGGCTAGGTGCTGCATCTTGGCTGTTTCTCTGGGCAAAAGCTTCCTCTGGGGTCGCCCTGGCTGCGTGTATCCTTTCCCCTCGTGCAGGAGGACATGAAGGTACGGGTGCCTTGGCTGCCCTTGAGTCCTATCCCTTCGGTCTACTCACTGCACTCACGCGATGTCCGAATCGCAAAAACACACACTCGCGCTCTGAACAATAAATACGCGTCTTTTCGCTTGGCGCTCTTCGCGCGGTGGAAGCGTCCTTCTTCACTGGCCAATAACCTGTTGAAAGCAGGTAGTGAGGAGAATAATAAAAAGTAAAACCTCTTGTTATTTAAGCACGGAAGCTTTATTCTTTGTGTCGCTAGAAGAATATAATAAGACGCTAAATGTGTGTGCTCTCTCTAAGCGTAGGCCAGGGACTGGCGCGCGCTTTCCGTCGTTGTGAGAGCGGCGCGCACGGAGACGGCGTGCATGCGCGGTGGCGCTCGTGTATTCTAAGGGCCTTGATTGGGGAGCGCGAGTGTACCTTATTTCAACACAAACATATTTTTGAAATATTCCCCGAATTGTTTCAAAGTGGTTAAAACAATATTTCACCGAATATTACTGTAGCCTTTCTTAAAAATTTCTGTGAAATATTGTTTTGTAATATTTCCAAAATATTTCTTAAAATATATTTTTCAGGTCTTTAAATGTTTCAAGATACATCGACGCCCTAATAATTCGAAAACGTTTCATGTACTATTTCTTGAAATATTTATGAAATATCCTTAAAATATTTCCTGTAATATTCCAAGAAATGTTATTGAAATATATCCGAAATATAGCCTGAAATATATATTATGTACATGTTTTACGATACGTTCACAAATCATTTCGGAAACCTTTTATGTAATATTTTTAAAATATTTAGTAAATAATTTTTTTACTGTTTCTCGTAATTTCTTCAAAATATTTTTCATATATTTCTTGGAATATTTTTGAAATATTTGTCAAATATTTATATTTCACTGGAAGATCTTCTCTAGTTTGCATAAAGTTTTGCCCTCTTTCGTTTTGGAGCATGATGAGTTAAATGGTGAGTTGTTAAGTTATGGGAATGTTTAAGTCTTAGATTTCTTCTTGAAATCTGTAATTATGACTTAGATTTCTAGTCCGGGGGCCAGGACGGTTTTCGTAGCCGATGGAGGTCCACGGCTCCATCAAAGTTTTTCTTATGTATTTTGGGTCCCTGAACACGAATTTCGAGGGTGGGCAGCTGGAAAATGGTCAGGAAAATTTCTATGGCTGATTTTCCGGGAAATGGAAAACATGTTAAATTTTCACGGAAAA
>UELX01001652.1:0-40549 GCA_900480035.1 Eupelmus urozonus | reverse complement strand
GAAATGCTCAACTTTCTCTACCAATTTTAGGCATGGAAAAGGGCCTATTTCTTGCGCGTGTTGGGAAAAATTTATTATTTACCAGTTGTAACTAATGTTAATAAAATAACAGCTCGGCTGTATTTCCAAGTTTTTAATTTAATTGTCAGCCTTAAACTTAATTAATTTCCCTATGCTCCACTAGTCCCTCACGGCTGTAGGCAACATTCTTAATTCTAAAAATGCTATTAATAATTTGTAAATAAAATACGCTATTTATGTAGGAATTCATATTAGCTAAAACTATGGTCAGAATTATAAGCAGTACGAAGCAAGCACTAATAGATCTCGTCTCTTCTTTCGACAACATTTTTACAATTCTGTAACATCCCTTATTAAAACCTAGTTGTATAAACAGCACGTGTTAAAATGCGCGAAAATATTAAGTGGATTTAAAAAACACGCAAGAAGTTGTGCCAAAAAGGCATCGCCGGCAGCAGCGCAGAATTTACAATTCGCTTTAATGGAATCGATGCGGTTAATCGGATTTTCCTTCTAACCCGATTTGCGCGACGCACAGGCAGGGAAAATGGGAACGGTGTCGAATGATCAGGGCGCTCTTCAGTTGGAATGCTTTAAAGCTTTTTCTTCCGACTTTACCAACAACGGAGCCGACGGTGTACTTTTAGTGGGCCGAGCCTCGATCGATATCGGTAATTACTCCATCTCAGCTCTGTACCGCGCCTCCGCTATTTTCTCTCGCTTCTTATTCGATTTCCAATCTATCTTGCGAACCTGTCTCCTCCGCATAGAAAAAATAGAGGACTAATGATTTGCATTGACCTGATGCGATAGAGTCTTGATCTAATGAACTTTGCCGCAGGGACTGGTTGCATGATAAAATTAAAAGTTCTTACCGTTATCGATATTGTTTCAACATTATTGGATCATTATAGGTGTAATCAGAATATAAAAACTGATATGTTTTCTTATTAGAATTTTATATTTTATGTACGTTAAATTGGAAACAGTTAATAGTCTTACCATACTCGACTCTTTCTACTTGCACAATAACGATGTGAGTCTATTTATGACGTATCCATGATCAAGCTTTGTTACCGAAACAACTGTCGCTTTGGCTTTTTAGAATTTAATCATATTTTTGTTTTGTTTATTGCTAATATTTAAGGTTCTTAAATAATTATTATAATAATTTTGAAAATATAAGCAGGTCTCGTTGGATTGGTATTTACTTTAAATGTTTAATAAACATTAATTTTAATTATAAAGTTGATCAAATGTAATAATAGTTATTAATGTATATTTTTAAGTTAATTTTAATCTTTAATTTATTTAAATAATTCACTAATTAAGAGGATAAATATTGAAAAAGATTATGTAAATAATTTAATAAATATGTCACAATTATTTAAAAATTTTTAGATTATTCAGTAGAATATTCATTTAAATAAAGTATTAATAAAGTATAAACCGTAGTTGTCTATTTATCTCTCACGCACCGCGTAATTAATCACATAATTCTCTTGTTTCCAAACTTATACGCACAGCGTACAATCGAGTTCAAGTCGTTAAATGGCGAACGCGTGCCACTGCCTTATCGATTCGAGGTTAAAGATGGATGAAACTGTAAAGCGCGCAGAGAGAAAAAAGCTACTAGTGAACGTGCCTACGCACATTTTATTTCTCAGGGATCTCGCGTTGGAGTGGAACGAATTGATTCCCGTTCGTACGAGAGACTATCGCATGCGATCTATACCATAGTGAGAGTACAGGAACCTATAAATTGTCTACGTCCGAGAATGTCAAGTTGTTTTAGCTTTATTTTAATATCCCTCTGTTTTTTATTCTATTTTGGAGAGGTGAGATACTTGGAGTATTCATGCATTAGTTTGTGTATGAATTCAGCTTCTTATGGATTTAATCTCTTTCACTATTTTTGTAGAATTTTTTTAAGATGATCATATTAAATAACGGTGAAAAAAATATTACATTGACTCGTAAAGTGAATGCTGAACTGAAACGCTCGAGCGCATCAAGTTTCAAATAGGACTTCTGAGTGGATAGCAACAGAGGAACAATAACTCAGCTAAATGTCTATCTAATTACAATTTATCCTAATTAAATGTAATTTCCTTCTCAGATTGCTCCATCTTCGACTCAGAAGTAATTTCAGGCCTGGAAATTGAAAAGAAGCGACAAAATTAATCTAAAAAGAAGGTGAATGACAGAAAAATAATTTATTGGTATTTTACTTATCTCTGAAATTCCAAATTCAACTTTCTTCATCTTTTTTCCTTTCCCTACACCAATCTTCCTTCTTTTCTTTTAATCTACTTTTTTGCTTTTTTATTCACATTCTTCAACAGGGCAAATTTTTATCTCTTGTCTCAGAATTTTCTCTTGAAATACTCTTTTATTCCAAAATATTTTTTTTTTTCATTTTAGATTTTACCTGTACTTTTTATAAGTCTCTCTCTCTCTCTCTCTCTCTCTCTCTCTTTCTCTCTCTCCCCCTCTCTCTCTCCCTCTCCCTCTCTCCCGCTTTGTTTCTCTCGCTAACTTTATACACTAATCTAAACGGACCCTTAACTATTTTTATCAATTTCTCGTTTTTTTTTCTCAAACCATTTCTTCTTTTTATTGTTATTCTATCTTTTTCATAGTTTCCTTCTGCTATGTTCTGTCTCTTTACATAAGGCTCTTGCAACTCGCTTTTTTCTATCACTTGAGGTATTTTTTCAGTCCCACATTTCTCCTTTCTTGATCTTGGTTTTTGTTTGTTTTTTTTTTTTTTTTTTATTTCTCTTTTACCCATTTTATTTCATTCTTTTTTCTTTCCTCTCTCTTTATTTTTATGTATCTTCATGCAGTAAAATTTTCCTTTTTCTATCATTTGTCGGTCTTTCACTCAGCCTTTCTCCTACACTATACTTTTTCTACACCTGTGTGTGTTCTCTTTCAATTGATTGTTTAATACGTTTGTAAACAAATTATTTTTGGTCATAAGATCTAATTAAAAAGTATTCCGTTAAAATTAGGCATTTAAACTGTTATCTCAGTGACGCTCAAATAAATGTCAAAAGATAAAAGGTGGAAATTTCTGGCTACGTAAAATATATAAGTGGTTTTGATATAACTGGTCATGCAAAAAGGAATCTTTATGATTGTACGATATAGCTAGCCATGTCCTGTGCAGTCGGAGATTATATCGACCACTGTGTACGAAGGTGAATGATGCGGGCACCGTCATCAACGGAAAACTGGCTGGTATCGTTTCCTTTGGAGATACAAAGTCTAATCTTCTGGTTCCCTTCAGTTTATATAGAAGTTTACAGATAACGATGGCGTGACTGGACTACAGCTAAAACTGTACTTAAGATTTGAATTTATTAATAATATATTTTTGTCGGGAAATGAAAATACGGAGTATTATATGAATGTTATTTATGGTAAGAAAACTTGCAATTAAACAATGAATAAATACATTATAAAGTATAGTTATTTGTTTATATTTTTAATAATTTTGAATTTTACGTTAAACTTAATTTTTGCATCAATTTAAACAAAAATATTTAATGCACTCAAGCGCAATAATTTAGGCGACCGCATTCTACGCGAAGGTCCTTTACCATGTATACACACACACGCCAACATTCTCCATATACATACTCGCACACACAAACAAATTATATTAACCTGAACAATAGTTATCCCAAAGGAGGAAAACACTAGGAGTGAGAGAGACAGAGATAGAGAGAGAGAGCGAGAGGGTAGGATAGAGAAAAGTGACATAATCGGCGCGCGAGCGGTGATTCAATAACCGCAGATAACGCGCCGCGAGATAAGCGAGCCCAGCTGTCTCTGGAATCCTTCCAAAACTTTCGTGAGCATGTCTACCGCTCTGGAGACTAACTCGTATGCTCTAGTCTTCTTGAGATATGCCACACCTGAAAGACACAAGGACTCGGCGGTAGCGGAAGCCTTATCGTATACTGGTTTTGTATACTGAAAGAGAAAGGGAAATGGAGAGAAGCTGCTGTCGCGCCCACGCGCAATTAGAGATTAACTCAGATTTAAGAGCTGGATCTTTATTCACATTCTATAGTAACAAAATTTTCTGCAAAATTTGGTTGTACAATTGTTACTATCTGATAATTTTTTTTCTTATTCATAGCTTAGCACAAAAAAAAATGTTATTTCTTTTAATATTAATAAAAAAAATTGGTTTGTTTTCAAGTATAAAAATTATTAGTCCTCTGATTGAAGCCGAAAATAGGCTTGAAGCGTAACTTCTATTACATCCAATTATTATCCTGCGTTTATAACTGTTGTCTCTGCAACAACGATAACAGACAGGGTCCGTTCCCACCTTTTGAACATTCCCAGCAGGATTTCCATACCTAGCAATCTCTGAGGCATCTCCCTCCGCGCCATCAGCAGAATTGCCCCAAAGCCCTATACCAAATCATCACCTCTCTACACGAACAATTTCCGCTCCCCCTAGAACAAACGACAAAACAGTCGCAGCCTCGCAGCTCGTCGAATACTCATTTGTCCCAGCGCGCAAATTTCACTTATAAATTACGCGAATAATCTAATCTAGCCATCCCCTCTCCCTACGTCGGCAATGATAAATTTTATTTCCCAACCAGTGCTGCCGCTATCTCCATTATTCGCGTTTCGCGCGTGCTCTCCGATAACGAAGCGACAAGTGCGGCGCATTTCGCATTTGCGTTTAGCGCACGTGCGCGCGCCTTTTAGACTGGCTGCGTTGCCGCAGCGCCGGAGATAAATTGCGGAAAAGGCGCGCACAGCCTGAAAAGCCTACAGTGGCTGTGCCGCAGCATACTTTGGCTGGAGGGAAACTCGGGGTAAGGCTCTTACGGCGCGCTGAGCATAATTGCGCTGCTTTGACGCTGTGTGTGTGTGTGTGTCCGTATGTGTATGTGTGTGTGCGTGTAAGCGTAGGTGGCTATGGTGCGCACACTGAGGTTTTGAGTGCGGAGTGTGATAATGTTGCTGGGAATGTGAGGGCGGTTTTGGGAGAAATTTTATGCTGGGAGGATTTTGCGTCTTGGTAAGGGGAGGCGTTAATTAATGTAGTCGCTTTGCGTGATTTTGCAAAGAGAATATTTCGATTAATTATGTTTACCGAGCAGCTTTAAAGGGGACAAGCTGATGTTTTGGGGTGAAAAAAAAAGTTTTCATTAAAAAACTATAAATTTTTTTTTTTGGGGTTATTAGTGTAGTTTTTTTATTCTAAAGTAAACGTTAATTGAAAGATATGTACGTGTCCCTTTAAATTAAGGTATTAAAAAGCTTAAAATAATAGATTTACGTCTTAAGTGCCATTTTACGTCCTTTTTATTTTAAGTACGACGTTCCTAGAGAAACGAAAATTTTTTTGCTGCATACTTCATTTCTTATGGATTGTACTAAAACTTGATCGGGGCACTTTTTTTGTTAAAAATTATTTTTGTAATTTTCTTTCTAACTGATTATTCAAAATTTTTAAAAGGAATTTAATTTTATTAAAAGACAGAAAAGTGATTCTTATAAAATAAAAAAATAGTTTTTAACAAAAAAGAGTTCCGCTTGTTTTAGTACAATTCATAAGGAATAAAATAAGCAGCAGAAGAAAATGTTTGTTTCATTATAATAGTCAGAATTGTGCACGTCGCAGAAGATCTTTAATAAAAAGAATAAAAAATAATATTGGTTCCCTAAGGTGTAAGACTATTATTTTAAAGTTTGTAACACATTAAATTAAAAGAATTTTAAAATGAAAAAAATTTTTATATAAATTACGTCTTTTTTATATAAATCACATTTATACATTACGCATATTACGCATCTTCACGTACATTAAAAAAAAAATAAGTTCAGTATTTTATTTGACAATTTTACAAATTAAAAAATTTCCGCATGCATAGAAAATTGTTTGTCTTTCAGAAAGAAAAAGTAGGTAATATTGTGTATGTTCCATTTCTATCATCATAACAGCAATTTCCTAAAACACGCACGCGAGATATGAAAACATCAGCGTTCCCATTACGATTATTTCTCTCATAAAATTAAAAAGGTCACTTTACGTTTCGTGATACACGAAGTGAACCGCGCCGAACGGAGCCCAAAACAATAGCTGTCGCTTTTTGTCTTTTTTTTTAACGAGCGCACTGGGAGAAGCCAGTCAGGGGCACAATAAAACTCAGTCGTTCTTTTTTTTCCATCAAGAGTAAAAGAATTTAAACGAAAAAATAATGTGCGTTACGTTGTATTTATAATGCGCTTTCGCCATTTTGCTACTATTATTGCAGGTACCGGTCTTCAATTTTCAATCTATTTATTCATAAGTAAATATGACATTTATCGAAGAAAAGAACGAAAATCGAGGTCTTTCGGATCTTTTTTTATTTTTTTTCTACTGGTACTATCGTTCACCGAGTAATTCATTTCCTTTTCCTCGATGTTGGGAAGGCGATAATTAATTCCAATAGGAAAACGGTGGTTCGTTAATTAGAGCTGTATTCCAGATGCAAGACCGTGCAAGTCCTGAGTGTTTTCAGGACGAGCGTCGTCGCAGCGATAAATAGACCCTTGGAACGCTGCGGTGGCCTCACTCTTTGTACCTACATTTTTTTTTCTTTCTTTTTCGTATTGCAAAAGAGTGTGATGATGAAGTATGTACCTTGCCGAGTCAATGCTGGCCCGCAAGCGATGAGAACTAAGGGTTAAATTACGTTTGCGTTTGAGGTAAAGGTGCTGTAATTCGAATCGGAAGGCTGTATCGATTACCGTTTCGTTTCTACGTTTGAGCATATTATGAAACAGATTAAAGAAATGTTTGAATAATTTATAACTAATACATAATTCAAGAAGTATTATGTTGCTTGATTTATTAGCTTTGTATTAAATTTTTACTCAAAATATTTTTTAATATTTAAAATAAGATAAAATTCATGACTTATTAGTATTTTTGGAAACGTTTGGCAATTAAAATTTTATAGAATGGGTAACTTATAAATAAAAATATTTCAATTTTAATTAATATAAAGAACATCAACATCTGACATCGACCTAGTTCCCATATAAAATGACACATCCCTCATACTTTTAGATACGTTAACTATATAATTACCAATTCCAAAATCTCTTTAGAATCGATAACAGCAATCAATCCTTTCACTTGGGGTTGAATAATATAAACGAATTCACGACCTTTCCACGAATTTCCGCTTAAGATAATTTCAGCCGAACGATAAAATCTTACTGCGAGGGATCTGGAAGAGAGGAATTATCGTAAATTCCTCGATCCCCTACTCGTAATCCCTCGTGTGTATCAGGGTCGGAAAAGAGAATGCCGAAAGATCATTTTTCAAGCAGTTGTTGGATTGAGGGAAGAAAATCAAGGTTGTGACTTTTGAGACTGAGAACAATAAAGATTATAAATTTTCACGTTACTTTAAACTTATATAACAAAATTAATCTTTTTTCTTAAGACATTCTTGAGAACAAAAGTACAAAAATGAAAAATAAAAACAACACATTCAGCAGTATCAACTATAATTAAGTGTATACAACACCACATCATACAATAATCTTACCTTTGAGCTCCTACCAATCTACTCGACAACACAACCCCGCAACTCCGATTGCTCACTTACAAAACGATCCAGCACACTTCCTTGCCGATGAACAGCCCAACCCGAATACAATTCACAGCCCTCCCCAACGGCAACCGATCGACCGTGTCCCCGTCCTCCTCATAATCTCCGCAGGTGTATAACTTAACTCCTGCGGGGGGGCTAGGTACATGAAACCTAAACGCCGCTCTCTCTCCATTGGGCGAGCGCGCAGTCAATCGCACTGGCCAGCGTAGCCCGTTCATCGGAAATACGAGCGCCGGGTAAGCCCGCTCTCTCGACGCGCCAGTATCCAGCCCGCGCCGAGGCTTATACGGACGGCTCTACTTTTACTGCTAACTGCCCGGCCGCGCTGAGATATATCCAGCGCGACGACTACGACGCTGTAGGCCGGCGAATGGCCGCAGCGGCAAGACAAACGCGGCCAGATCGGCCTGCTCTCACTCGTATTGTTCAGCGGGATTCGGTGCACTGCAGCCGCTCTGGATTTTGTGGCAGGTGATGGGGCTGGTAAGCTGTTTGTTGAAATTTCAGGCCTGTGGATTTGTGGATTGGGGTAACGGGCTGCGTTGAGTGCTCCTTGATGGATTTTAAGCGTGTTCGAGTCGCGGGAAGAGTTGTTTGTATAAATAAGAAGATTAAAAATTAGTTTAGTTGTTTTGAACGTTAAATAGCCTGTCTATTTATGATTCTCATGCTAGCTTAACCTCGAAACCTTCCGTGCATTCTGACCGCTTGTCTATTTTCACACTCAAAGGAAAACAAAACCTGCAGAATCATTCAAATTTCATTCCAAATACCTCCATTGTTCATTCGTACACAAAAGAAAATGAAACAAACTCGCCTCTCTCTATCTCTTACCAAATCATAAACCATCACTCTTGCAGTCTCACACGCCCGCGCATCATACACTTTTCTGCATTATTCAAGCACAATAAACACAAGAGAATTCCCCGACACCTAAAAGTATTTTCCTCCGCTTTTTCTTTTCCAAAAGTAAATTCCTCGGACTAATCTCTCTCAAAAGCGCACGAGGTAAAATCAAGCGCTCGGCACGCGCGGCCTTTTATACAACGTATATTTCCCGCGTCCTTTATTTACTTTCGCTTGCGTTTTACGCGATGCGCCCTCCTCGCTTATTTACTGCGCTTTTGCCTCTAATGCGGACCGCGCCGGCAATAATTTCAGAGCGCACGTCGACGCAGAACAGAAATTGCCGTGCAGGCTCTCGCTGAAAATTCGATACGGCTAAATGATGTAACAATGGATTAATAAAGCGACGGTAGTGCGCTGTTCAACACCGGGGGAGGCGAAAAATACGTTGTAGAGTAAATGCGATGGATGTGAATATGAATATTGGGTGGGAAATTTGAGCAAGCAAGGCATTTTGTGAAAGGTTTCTATAATGAATGCTTGTTTATTAGTAGGTAAAGCGAGGATTTGTTTACGTACTTGTTATGGTTGATTTTAAACTGTTTATTTGACAGGGTGTTGGTTTTCAAAATTTATGGGAGATTTTTCCGGGAGCTTTTTTAAATCAAAGTTTTAATAGTAGATTGGTATGTGATTCATCGTTTTGTAGTTATTTCGAGCATTTCCTAATTAATGAGTCATTGATTATACTTATTAAAAGCTAATATATTCAATTGTTAATCGAAATAGTCATTCTGAAGTCTAAAAAAAGTTATAAAGGCTAAGTTATGTCTACACAGCCGTTTAAAATAACTTTTTATTAGGGTACATACTGTTCAATCGAAATTCAGAAATTGAATTGATGCAGAAAAAAGGATTGTCGGAACCACAACAAGAAAATCACGTGACGAATCACGTGACATATCATGTGACAAATCACGTGACATTATGAAACAAAAAATCATGTTTTAAAGTGACTAAAATATTGTTCTGATTTATTATAAATTATTTTTAGAAAATCACGTAAGGATCAGGTAAAAAATCAAGTCACATCACAAATCACGAGATAAATAATAAAATTTCAAAAATGGTTTATAAGTTTTTAAAAAAATGTTTAATCAATTTTACAACATATTTTTCTATTTCATTCTTCTGTATAAAATAAAAAACAATATAGAATAATAATTCGACAGTTTCAAATGTTAACTGACCAATTCACCTTTTTTAAAGAACTTTATATAGAATCTCTTTAAAATCAATACTATGAATTCAGTAGAGTAAATTATTTTAATGCGAATGAAGAAGATCCCATTCATTCATGACCGGCATCATGAATTCCACATTAATGCTGAGCTAAAAGAGCAACTAACCTAAGAAATTTTAAATACGTTAAGAAACATGAATTCAATGGCTGATTGAAGTGGTAAATGGAAATTACTTAAATAATTTCCACAAGAAAATAGTTTGAAAAACTGAAATTAAATAAGGTCAGAGAATACAACATTCTCTCAAAAAATTAAATATATTTTTTATATTTACAAGTTTAAAATAATGAGAATCTGTACTAAATTGCTTTCTCAAAGAGAAATCTTTTTTAATTTAAAAAATACAGCCTTTTAAAAACTTGAATTTATTTTTGCAATTAAAATTAAGATTAAAAGAACACTGTAAATGAAATACCTAAAAATAATAAAACTTTTAATAATAAAAATTGCATAGTAAATTAGTAGCTGTCAAAAGTCGAGGAACCACACAACAAATCACTCAAAAATTCAGCCCACGGACAGTTCATTTTTCGCGATATCGAAAAGCAGCCCAGGGAAAATTAATACTTATCCCATTTCGGCTTGCTAAGAATAATGCGCGCGCATCGGGAAAAGTCGAGCATAGGGAAGGCGTTGCACTTGGTACGACGCTGCTCGGTGTCGCATAAAATCCGATTCCGATAATATAACACAGACAGCGAGGGCAGGCGCGAGTACGCGGCAGTCGTTCGTCTGCCGTAACTTGCTTCCTGCATCTGAAATAGGCGTCGTATATCGTTTTCAAGCAGACGTAACAGACTGCGCCGACTTGTTAGGAGGGGGGCGAAGATGCAAACGTTTCGTATTTTGGGGACGAAGACCAACTCGGTCTTGAGCGTACGTGGGGTTTACAATGTATTTTAGAGAGAATTTGCTTACTAGCGGTGCTTGAGCAACGGAAATGTGCTCTTAGGGTGGAACAATTGTACTGATATTCGCAATGTTTTTCTCGTTGTTTGTTGGGATTGTGTAATATATAAATCGATAGTTTTATTATGTATTTTATTAACTATATCAGAAGCATAAAAATATGTGTAAATTTTTAAGTAGTAACAGTCAGCGATGGTAAGACTTATAAACGATATAAATGTAATAAATAAATTCAGATTGATAAACTGCATTAATTTTGAGTTTAATTATAATTTATTGATTCAAAAGTTTCAAATTATATTGTAAAAAGATACTTGAAGGTTTATAGTTAGATCAATTACTCCATGATTTACGTAAAATTATTACGCTCCAGTTTTTTAGATTAAACGCCTTAATTAGATCTTGCAAAATCACTTTAACGCAGCCATCCTTTTAATTAACTATACAGAAACCTTTTAATTATGCGTGCAAGCCTGTAACGCGGAAGAGCCAGCTTTAATGCTGTAAAGTAGAGCACCGAGGAGATGGCTAGGCGATAGCTCTTGCCCAGATGGAATCGATATATCAGTCGTTCCCGGGGCAATTTTACGAAGCCGAATAGTCCATCAAGCTTGCCGGCTATCGACTGTGCGTATATTCCCCCTTCCACCTCGAATATAGCGCTGAAACGCCATCGTTTCTGTTATTACCTTGTCAGTGGCAAAGACGTTAGAGGAAGACGGGACTTAGCGATGATGACGAGATTCTCGAGTCAAATAACCGTTATTTTCTAAGATCCGATTTGGATAGTGATTTAATAAGGGAAAAGTTTCTGGTATCTATATTTATCTTTATAATTTGTTTAGGAATGAAGATTGATAAATAATGAACTGTTTGTTTATCCATTAACTTTTTTATTCTTATTGACAAAATTACATATATTTAGAAAAAAAATGATAATGAAAGACGTTTCTGTTATCAAGTACAAACTTTGAGTAAGTATATCCAGATGCATTGAGGCTTATAATACTTACTTTACTAAAACATTTACTCTTTGTAATAATTAACAAACGAATTCCAGCAAAAGATCTCGACACTTTGTTTTATAAAGATTATGAAGAGCTGACGTGAAAATTGAAGCACACGCTCGGCCAATTTCATCGGCAATGAGACGCGCATTTCCCGCGCGTTTGTCCGATTGATTTACTTGTTCGTCGGAAAGCAACGGTCAAGTGCCATCTATCACCGCCGCATTATTGCTCATCCCACGTTCCGCATGCGTTCGCCGTTAATTCTAACTAGCGTGCCTCGCTGACCTCTCGACCTTTCTCTATACCCTTTGCTTTAGGGTTTTCATATTCTTCTTTCAATTTTTGGATTTCGTAGCAGTGCAATCATGTTTGAAATTTTATGGCTACTTTGTAAAGCAATAAAATCTTTTAAATTTATAAACTAAACTATCGCAATATAAAATCAATTCATTATTTATTCAATTCATTCCTCATCTGTTTCTTCAAATGTCATATTTGTATCTCAAAGATTCTTGTCGAACGGTCAAGCCCAAGAGTGTGTTAACTCGCGTGCAGAGCGTGAGGATTCGGTTAGAACGGACCTCTCATTTGGTCTGCATGAACCAAGTCCCACGCTGTAATGTAGGTTAAGCCAGAAGGTAGACAGAGAGAGAGAGAGAGAGAGAGAGAGAGAGAGAGAGAGAGAGAGAGAGAGAGACTGAAAGAGGAGAGATACCCACACAGAGATCGGAGAACCAGATTCTCTTCTGCAATATGCCGATGTCGTCGCCGTTCACGCTTGACTCTAATCCCTCTGAACGCAGACTCATCGACTATCGGCCTGCACTCGGCCTTATTATCGCGAACGTTAGAGAGAGAGAGAGAGAGAGAGAGAGAGAGAGAGAGAGAGAGGGAGAAAATGAGAGAGAGTAAAAGAGAGAGAGAGAGATATAGGGAAAGAGAGGGAAATAAAAGAAGAGAGAAAGGTCTACATTGTCTCGGTGCTGGTAGTATAGTAGCAAGAACGGATGCTCTTTTGAGCGATGCTAAATCGCGGGTCACGCGCTTTCGGCTTCTTTGTGCGGGCGCGCCGTTCCTATTGTACAGACGATGAAGAAAGGCTGGAAGAGCGAGGCGGATGTACGTACGTGAATTATTGCTGTACGTAAATTGAGAGGAAAAGAAATTAGAGTGTCTTTGAGCTTTGATGAATTTAGCTGCGTTTGCTGCGGTGCTTTAAGGAAAACGTTGTCAAAGCATTTCAGTAGAATTTAAAATGTTTGAATTTGAGTGTAAATATTATTAAAGAACAACTTAACATATTATTTTACTTTTTTTTGACAACGCATAATAACTGCAAAGCAAACTACTTCTAAAAAACGAAAGTCAAATTTACCCGATGGAATTAATAATAGTTTCATCCAATTACTGACTTATTTCATTCAAATCATTGACTTAATTTTTGCTTTCCAAGAAAAAAAATTAATAATTTCTCTAATTTATACATTTGAATTCGAAATAGAATCCCTATTAGCAAACACTCGAATACTAAAGACTTTCAATTTATTTCATTGCTGATCGAATCTTTCAATCGTTTCCTTTTAAAAAAAGTCTTTTATTTCCCGCATAATCGCCTACACACATTTCTCCAAGCACCGCTACTAAACAATAAAAGCACGAAAGCAGCGCTCCGCTGACGGCCGAAAACGAAGGATTAAAACCTATCAATGCGTGAATCCAGGCGTCGCGGGCAGCTTTAATTAAAAGCTCCCCAGACGGGACTCGTTCATTTATCCCGCATCAACTGTCAATTGTACATGCTGCTGCTGTGTACACAGTAACGTATAGCTCTAAATTCAGCCGATATTATGGATGCATCGAAAATATGAATGCGGAACGACAGTTCGTGTGTGTCGAAGCTTCGACGAGAGTGGAAGCTATAGATTGTCCATTGTTCGCACTGTATTCTCTCCTCATTGGCGGTTTACCGGCGCGAAAAGCCTTGGTTTGCATATGCCGACTTTCAGCTCTCAACTATAATATATAGAAAATTATGATGGTTTAGTTTCTATTAGGATGATGTATTGTGTTAGAGGAGGAGGAGAGACTAAATAATGTTAATTCGGATGTTGGAATTTTAAAAGCTTTTGTTTAAGCACTTTAGCTGGAAATTCACGAAAAATTGTTGAAAAGTGGAGGGCTATATAAAATTGTTATAGATATTTTACTTTTGTTCTTTACAACTTTCCTCTTTCAAGTTTTATACCTTTTTTACACCTTTCCGTCATGTGGGTATGATAAATTACATCTACTCCTCTATCCTTCTTCTTTCGCTTTTTAGAGTAAAACTCGAACGTTATTATTCACATCGTACTATTCGGTCTTAATTTACAATAGGTACTCTCATAAATATTCAGAGCTAAATATTCATTAAAAGCGCTTCTCCTGACAAAAACAGCCGAAAGAGAAGCGCCGCGACATCCGCACTATCTGATACCAAAAACAACATTTCTCCAAACTACATTTTATTCGTCGCAACGACAAAAAGTTTCGCATTAACGCGGCACAATCTAAAATATTTCCGCACGCACAATAATATTTTCTCATTTTCATCTAACATCCCACTGTCTTTCTTCCATAACCATCGCCTTGTCTACTCGCTTTCTTTATATCACCCTCAATTTTTTTGTCTTTTCCTCTCTCTCTTACAGACACTTACATACACACATGCAAACACACAAACACACACACACACACATATACCAGACACACATACGTCGTACGCATCGACCTGCCATTCAAGGAGCTTTCGTTAGCCTCGTTTCATTCGCCAAGGCCTGCCAGCGTTCATTTTATTTATATACGCCGAAAGGCGCAGCAGGCTCTCTCGGGAAATTTCAGAAGCCAGAGAGCCCGCCACCACGTCGGAATTACCGAGCGCGCGAGAAAAATATTTAGGACTATATACAGCTGGTCCTTTCGTCATACACAGACAAACGTGCTCTACATTTTTTTCTTCTTCGCTCCCTATATTTTTTTTTCGCCTTGTCTTAAACCGTGCCTGTATGCGCGTGTGTATTACGTCGGTATATACGAAGGCGAAATTCGTAGTGAATTCCCGGCTGAGAATTTTCCCGCCGACTTTCTAATTGCGGAATGTATTCGTTTGTGCATTGAGCCTCCTGAGCGCGAGTGTGGGTAAGAGTGGAAAAGGGCGAAAAAGGAAGAAAAGCTTTTAATGATGATGGAACTTTTTGCGATCGCGCGCGCGCGAGCGGTCGAATTGTAGTTCACCGGTGGAAATGCGCTGGAGTAATGTTATTTTTATTAATTTTAATGACGACGTATTTAATATAAAAAATTCGTCGAGTACGTTTTTAAAGAGTTATTGATTATAGGCGTTTCGTTTAATATACAAGATTTTTTCCTGATGACTTTCACACAGTTCTATATCTGAATTTTACTACGAATTTGTTTATCTTTTATTTATTTTACATAAAATAGGTATCATTAATAGTAATTAGTAATTATTCTTAAGTGGAGAAATATGTATAACCAAGATAAGAACCGAATAAGAATAAAATTATTTACTACAGAATTAGATAAAGAATTCGTAAACCGATATAGCTGTATTATTTTATGCTGGTAAAATACATAAGCATAAACCAGTGAATATACAAGTATAAACCATAATTAGATCTCTGAATTTTCCCATTTTGCTAGCTTCCTAATTACTACCTGGAATCTGATACGCGACGAAGTTTAGTTAAAGCTAAAAATAAACTAAAAGTGAATGAGCTCCTTTATGCAGATAAGGTACAAACTTTGTAAATATCATAAGATTATCCACATAGAGAAAAAGCCAAACATACCAAATCTAGAATTCATAACATTGTACATGAATATGAAAACATAATCTATTTTTTAATAAATACACTTGATTGCCTTTTTTTATTCTATTTGGTTTGCTTATAATAGATATTTTTTCGTTTTGTTAATAGAAAAACGATTAGAAATAAAAACAATTCAAAATTGTAATTTTGTGTAATAATCAAATCAATAAAGCAAAGAAAACAACTCTCTTTTTATGAAACTGCCAATGTGATACAATCGCATTATCAAATAATTCGCGCTATAAACTTTACGTTCCGTAGGCTCATTAACATTAAAGCACTTTTGTTCTCATTGCTAGTCACGTCATCAGAACTTTGTGTCAAGTCAATGCAACAGCGATTCGCTTCGTTCGATCGTCTGTACCGCATCACCTCTGCCTGTTTACGGTGGCAAAAAGCTAAACGAAACGAAATAAATGGGACGAAAGAAAAATCCTTAGAGCTGATGATAACTTACAGCCCGTTAAACGATAAACACGCAGCACGACAGCAGTAGCGTATATCCAACTATGTCGAGCGCGTTAAAGGCAGTTTCGCAGGCAGAAAGAAACGAGCTTTCCATTCTACTCTCTATCTACCCCCTTTGCTCTGGATATGGCTGTTTAGTAGACTGCAGGACGGCTGGGATCGTGGAGGGCATTAAAAAGGATTTCACGGAGTCTAGATAGGAGCGCCAGGGAAGACAGAGAGAAACGTGGACAATGGTAAAATTAGAATCGAAATTGAATTTGCCTTTATTAATGCGAAGTCCCTTTGTCTTAGCGCGATGATTTAGAGGTACCGTGAAAAGGCTTTTTTCAAGCCGTCTTTTATTTGGAAAATGTTGATTAAATTTTTGAAAATTCAACTGATGATTATTTTCATACAATATAAATTTTAAAAGTGGTGGCCATAAGAATAGAAAATGCTATAATTGTATTTAATAATTACCATAAAAGAACTATATTTGTGTATAAAGAACAAAAACTTTTTTTAGTATGAATGTAGTTACTGTATCGGTACTATAGCTTATCGCAAAAAGGTACAAATAGATTGTATGTACATACACAGCTAAACGGTAGCGTACACACGACGAGGTGAGATGAAATGTTTGTCAATAAAAAAAATGAAAAATAATTATTTTGCAGTGAATATTCACGAGTTTCAAAGTTACAGAGATAGTAATTTTCAAAAAGCATATGTATTAGGATCAGAGTCTCTTCGTAGAAAATAAAAGAAATGAAAAAAGATTAAACGAAAAAATACCGCTGTTTTAAGCTTATAAAATAGGTTTTTTTTCTGGTGCAGATATTTTATTCTCTGTTACTTTCTAGACGAAAATAAGGAATTGACATTTAAATGATCAAAAACAAATAAAAGCGTATATAATATTATACATAGGATAAATACAAAAATTCAGAGATATTTTCCTGGCAGGTGTTTCCTGGATGGTAAACTTAGATGCCGCGGCCATATAAAATTCCAATACAATTTTTTTTTTATATAATAATGTCCCTTATTTTGACATGACCTTCAAAATCATGACCAAGGTCAAATCCTAGAGAAACCTTGAAAAGCCAAAACCTTGGAAACAATCCCAGATAGCAAAAATAATTCATAAAGAGTTCTTAAAGAGTTCGAAAGAATTCGGAAGAATTCACGAATCGATTCAGAATCAGCACCTGAAGTGTTCTTTAAGAGCACTTATGCATTTTGTCCGGTAAATAGAATTCTTCAAAAGTTCGAATTAAGTTCATGAATTTTATAATATGAACGAATCGTTTCCGCAAAATGATCTCAATATAATTCGAAAAGCGTTCATTTTTAGGTCTTATAAAATTCAGTCTGAATTATTGGAACTATCCATAACTGTAACAAAAGTATATTCTTAAAGAGTTCATTTTTAGTTCATAGATGATTCTTTTTTTTTAATTTAAAAGCGCCGACTTAATGAAAACTATTAAATAGAATTCATAAAGCGTTCATTTATAGTATGATCCCTTAGAAATAATTACACGTTTATGATTGATAAGTCCATATCGAAGGTTTCGATAAGTCAGTATCCTTTATTTAGAAAGCGCAGAAGTTCTCAGTCAATTCTTAACCAAATTGGACTTATAGGGGCTCATTATCTTTGTAATGAGCCTCTCTTTGGACTGAGTATTTTAGTTTTTTAAGATATAACATTGAAAAATGTTTAGAATAAAAATTAGTGAAAATTTTTCAATAATAATTTTTGCGTGAGCGCGGTGCAATAATATTCGATCTATCTAACCTCATAAGACTGATTAGCATTAAGTTTATTTTCATTTACATTTTTAATTTTTTATATTAAGAATATTATAAATACATATGTAGCTATATTCAAATATACATTTTTTTAATTTTTTTTCTCTCCAACATGCTGAAAAAACGTTTTTACATACTTTGCAATACTTACTTTCGAAAACTTCTCGGAACGTGTTGCAATTGTTTCTGAAATCAGAACAAATTTATGAATTATACGATAATAATAGCAATAAACTTATAAATAATCTACAATAAACATACCAATTATTATTTCGCATATATAAGTTTTTTTGAAACAGATCTTTGATTTTCCGTTTCGGGGTTGCCCTGACCACAAGAATATTGTTCTGCAACGTTTTTACTGATGATTTCGCGCAGAACATTTCGAACAAAATCGCCCTCATTGTTACCGCCAACACTTTTAATTTTTTTAATTTGTAATTGGTATGTAATTAGTAAATTTGTAAGTCGTATTTCTCGTTTTTTGACTTCATTTTTTAACTAAATTTAAACAATTCAAAAGATTTAAACAATAGTAAACAACATTGTCTTTGTGTGAATTAACTGTAAATCTTTTAAAAATATGATCAATCCTTATAAGCATGACACCCCATGTAAGTGAGTGTAAGGAAAAACGCACCCAAATACTAACTGAAAGTCAAGAAGTTGCCACCATAACATTTGCAGTATAAGGACAAGAGAAAGCGTAACAAACAAGAACCACAGGGTCTGTTAGAAAAAAGTAGGACTAGCAAGTGGCGGAGAAAAGAAAGATGGTAAATAAAGAAGTAACGCCCGAGTAAGAAGAACAAACCAGCTTCTCTGGGTACCTCTGTTACAGTGCTGTATTGTTACCATAAGGTATAATTCTCATACGCAAAGCCTCAGAGACTTGCATGCAATTTACAAGCCATATAACAAGTTTAATTAATAGAGTTGTGAGATTATTTTTATAAAATTTATTGAAACTTTAATTAA
The DNA here is from genome assembly GCA_900480035.1 of Eupelmus urozonus. Taxonomy (NCBI): domain Eukaryota; kingdom Metazoa; phylum Arthropoda; class Insecta; order Hymenoptera; family Eupelmidae; genus Eupelmus; species Eupelmus urozonus. The sequence goes on along the minus strand of UELX01001652.1, from coordinate 21,692 downwards.
CTACAAATTAAATAAATTATTAAAATAATTCTCCAAGAACAAATTCACAGAAACCTTAACAGAAACTAGCCACTCAAAGCCCGAGAATCATTCTCCTCGCTAAACTAAACATCTCAAATTAAATTAGCAAATGAGATGAGCATGCAAACAGGCTTGCAAAAGGTCAAGCATCCTCCTAAACACACTTATACCCACATCTTGCATCCCTCGACATGCATGTAAACTACAAGCGCGCCGAGCACAGGTCGACTAAAAACTCAAGCTCGCGCAGGCCCTCGTAAACGCCTTTTCCTCGTACGACAAGTGGCAAAAGAGGTGGCATCCTTGTAATCCAAATTGCCTCTAATACATCAGGCAACGCCGACACACACCAGCTGCACGCTGCGCCTGAATTCCCAAACGTCTCTCCACAGCGCGGCGCTTTCCTCTTTCTTTTTACTCCAGCGCTCGCTCCCCTGTCTCTCTCACTTTTTATTAGCGGCGAGGCCCGGAACGTGCTTTTTCAGCGCCTCGCTGCGGCTTTGCACCGCCTTTGGCTGCAGAGCGACGAGCTTTGCTACCGCGTCCGTGCCGCTGTTCTTTTTTTGCGAAGGAAAGAGCCTGCGCTTATGGTAATGTGATTGGATGTCGAGGATAGAGTGGAGGTTCTTTGGCATGTATGAAGATTTGTAACGGTGAGAGATTTAATGAATTTATATATGACGGTGTGATCTGTAAAGTAGTTTTCCAAAAATCAGATATGTATACTTGAAAATATTATATTACTACTATGTAGTAAGAATTTCAATATTTTGCAATTACAAAACAATTTTCGCTTTTCAGAATCAATTAAAACAGAATCCACCTCCTACTTACCAACTACAAAGCTCAACTCCGAAAACACCATTCAGCCTCGGCAAAGTACGATCATTTAGACGCGAGTCGTTCCGGCATCCTATATACCATCCCCACCCCCCTCTACCTCATCTAAGCCATGTCATACATCCCCGAAAGCTGTATCGCCTATACACTTAAGCCAAAACTTTCTCTAATCGTAAAGCAGAGCCGCATCGCGAAAAGCCCGAAAAGTTTTTCTTCCTCTCTTCTCCACACGGCGCAGAAAAAAAAACGGCGCGCTTCCGCGTTGGCAATCTTCCCTTTTATATGGTGCGCGCGCGCGCCGGGGGATGGAAGCCGAAGCCCCGGCGCAAAATGGACCTACGAAATTACGCGGCCGATGTATGCCGCGCTTCTCCTCCTCTTTTCTTTCCTTTTCGCTTGATTCGTCGGCTTTTGTGCCTATAGGTGTGCGCCGCTCATGTGTATACGGTATTCTCCACTTCTCTCTCCCGGCGGAAAGCGAAATGTGTGCTCTCTCACGTCATACGGCGCAATTTAGCCGGCTTGCTTTTTGCCTGTTTCCTCTTTTTGCATTTCTTTTCGGACTGCTCTCTTTTTCGGTAGGAGAGAAAGAGAGCCGAGAGAAAGCGCGAGGCTTTCCCCCTTTCAATTTGGGTAATATTACAAAGCGTTTGCGGTTTAATTGTGCGCCGCGTCCTTTACATTTCGGAGAATTGTTCTTCGGGATTTTTTTGTCCCGAACTGCTCTTTTTTTTTCAAAGGTGCTTTAGGTAATGCCGGCTGCGAGGAACGCTGAATTCTTTCACGTTGGAATTAAGAGTGTGCTTTAGTAATTACAGAGAGTTGGGAAATTCATAATATTCTGTTCTCGTTTGTTATAATGATAATTTCTTTTCTTTAAATGACAATCGGAAGAATACATGAATCAGGGATAATTTCTTTTATTTATTCCATAGAAATTTCTACAAAAGTATCTTTCTAGTGATTTCAGAAATATTTACTTGTTTTGCAAAATAAATCTAAGATTGTTTTCTCACATATGGTACCTCGTGAAGTTCACCACAACTGTATCCACACACACTGCACGGTCAAATTTTCAACTCGCCCAACATTCAGTCCGCTAACCCCACTGCAACCTGCATTTAGGTTAAACAACCTATCGAAGCTTAACTTGCCAAAAAGCCATTATCAGAGCGCAACGATGACGGTGACCGTATCAACGAGCTCCAGCGAGTACGCGATGCGTGAAATAATGGAGGAGGTGACCATCAACGATGCAGACTGGCACTGCATCGTGGTAATGCTCGTCGAGAGCGACGACAGCCAGACCGAGTTCATAACCAAGCTGAACAAGGCCTGCGAGAACGGCTACAGGAAATCCGTTTGCTTGATCAGTCGCGATATGATGCTGGCATCGCTGCACGAGCCCGTGGATGCGTTCACAGGTTGGAGCGGAGCTTTGGAGAGGCTATTTTTTTTTCGAACGCCAGTTCGGAGCTGAGCTGTAATTCTACAGAGGCACGGAGCGAGTTTCACGAGGGGCCGTGTGCGCTGAGTGTTTACCTTTTTTTTTGTTAGTTTAACTTGCATGTCGAGTATTTTGGCAGTGCTAAAAATTGCACGGTACGACGGCAATTTATCGACTTGTTTTTCCGCGCCTCTTTTCGCCTCCCTTCGGCGCTTCGTCATTTTTCACACTTATGTTTACTACTGTCGTTGAGCGCGAGTTCCTTTTTTTTTTCATTGAAAAATTGTTTACCCGAGCTTTTGGGAACATGGTTTAGGTATTGTAAGAATGAGTGGCGTGGATTAATTTCAAAAGATTTATTTTTATTAACTTTTTTTCCATTAATATATTGTTTACATGAGATTTTGTGTAACTGGGTCGAGAACATTGTATGCTTGAACGAAGTAAATTGTATTTAACAAAGTTTCGTTGATGCTAATTTGAATTAAAGTATTAATCGCAAAAATTCATTCGTAAGTCATGACTTGATATTAAATATAGAATTTCACGACTTAACAATAAATACTAGATTTGATTAAAAATACAAGATTGTGGTGAAAAAAAATTAAATTTTATTTCTGAAAGAGCTAAAACAACTTTCTACACCATGACCTAATCTTAAATAAAACATTACACAAAAAAAGAAGAATCGATCCCAGCTAACCACGCAGATCAAACCCATCCTCCAATCCTCAATTCCAGTCCCACATCCACCGTCGGTACAAAAGCTGCGCGAGGTGGGCGATTCCGAGCTCCGCGGCGGTCGCAGCAGCAACGCGAACCCCGAGCTAGGAGCGCCGCCGCGTTTTTTGGAGGCCCTGCTGATCAAGTGGCTGATTTACGAGGCGCGACTCGAGTCCCAGACAAGAAGAGCAGCCGAGCTGGAGCGCGACGCTGACTGGGATCGAGAATTCCAGGCGATGCAGCAGCCAGCCGCTGGCGACGGCCGTGGCAAGGGGGCAAAAAGCACGAGCGGCAGGAGAAGCTCGGCGCGCAAGCCCAACTCTCAGCTGAGGCGCAGGGGCGAGGAGTGGAAGGACATCGTCTACGTGGACGACGCGCCGCTTGATGGTATGATGGATTTTTTTTAGGTGGGGAAGTTGGGGATGATGCGAGGTTTTTTTGGGTTGGGTGTGTGTTTGGTGATCTGCCGGGTAAGTAGTTTCAAATATTCATTTTTAGAGATACTTAAATGAAGTTTGCTTTTTTCTTTAAGGATAGTAACGTGTTTTATTAAGGAATTCATAATTAATATATCTAATTAAATAATTACATTTTTTCAAGCTTTGTAATTTTTATTTTTGGTTTGACGCACTCAAACGTGCGTTACAGTCTATATTTGTTGAATAATTATTTAATTTTCCTTGCGACTATTTATATATTCAGTAACCAAACAAAATATACAAATGATCGATAAAAAAAATTTAATTAAATTAATTAACACCGAAATACCCACACTAATTAAAAACTGCACTTTCTCCGAATTGCACGCTGATAATGAAATATATACGAACCGCAAAAAGAGTCTATTTTAACTAATGAAAAGTTATCGTCAAAAATTTAAACAGAAGAAGCTTTTTTGCACTGAGAATCCATCCGCACTTTCAAAACATGGATTTCCTTTCAATCTAAAATAATCAAGTAAAATTTCCTCCTCCCAATTAGTATCCATTTTTACCCCTTTAATTTCAACATCGAACAAATCCACGTTCATTAAAACTCTCCCACCTTTAATTTCATAAACGACTAATTATTTAATCACCCCGCGCGCTTCGACTGGCTGGCGCGCGCGCATCTATAAACATTCCGCGCGATTTCCTAATGATTTCGCCGCTCGCAAAGGTCCCGATCTGTACATCCTGCTGACTGGCTTTCGCGATCCCGAGCTGCCGCTTGAGCTAATTAAGTCTGGAGTACCATTGCGCTGCGTACTCAAACTGCAGAATCCTCCGCGCGACGACGACTGCAGCTGCGACGACGAGGAAGAGTTAAGGAGCTTTCCAGATGCGGCCGGTATATCCACCTTTTCGGCTTTGTTGTCGCTGCAGTCCTCGAGGTAAACACTTAATGATACTTTAGTTGGCTAGCTGATTGGGTGGGAAGTAGCGGAGAGCTTGGCTTAATTAGTTTTGCTTGTTTCGTTCGAGAAGTTTCGGGAAGGTTGTAATGAATAGTCGATTATTTTTTTGTTGTTTTAAAATTTGATAAAGTTTACTTTGAAATCTATAAAAAAAGTATATAATTACAATTTATCTTGTATTATTAAAAATATGCCAATTTTCATTGAGAAATCTACTTCATAAAAGGAATCAAAATATCTCTTTAGAACCACCATGAAAACAGCTGAAGTCGAAAACTTCTGGGCCGACTTCGACTCCTCGCTGCAGGGCAAACTGGCTATCCTACCCTTTTGTCCCCCCTGGCGTCCTGACACCCAGCCAAATGACCTCTACGACTGCATCTCGTGGACGCTTTACGATATTCACGAGACTCTCCAGGATCACGCCGCTTATTTGGATAGCATGGAGGTCAGAGATGTGTACGAAACGCGACCCGAGCGGCAAATCATCGCAGGTTACGAGACGTTCATGGCACGGGCGCCGGAAGAGTACAGCGGGCAGGTGCCGGTGATGATGGAGGCGCTGCTGAGGCAGGTCGAGTGGAACCTGGAATATGAAAGTGAGTGAGTTTTCTCTCATTGGTTTGAGATTTTGATGATAAGCTTATGTTGTGATGATTGATGTTTCTGTAATATGTTCCATTCAAAAGGATTTTTTTTATTGGATGTTAATAATTTTTATTCTATTTGTTTGATTCATTACTATAAAGTCTTTTTATTTTAAACATCAACTGACACAATGAACTAGTACATCATACACTACTTTGTCTTTTCATAAGTATGACATATTTCTTACCAGTTACATAATTAATAAACTTATGCCTATACAGTTAAATATTTTCACACATATTTAAGGCAAAATTTTCTATACATGCATTACTTTAATTATATTATAAAACCACAATCAATTTATAATGCAAATGTCTAAAATTTCATGTTTATTTGTATTAAAAATTCTGCTTATAATACAGTTAAATGTTTAATGAACGTTTTCATTATCGATGAAACCCTCAACTCCACAAAAGATACAACAATGAACTCCGCCGCATCAAACAAATTCACGAGCAAATTTCTATTTCATCAATCACAAAACAAGCCTCAGAATATCTCATCCATCGTTCGAGAGTCCTCCATTTTAATCTCGTCTCTCGGCGCAAACTCCACCCTCCCCCCTCTCGCCTCTCGCGCACAACTTGGATCATTATCTTCGCAGAGCAAACACATCGGGAAAATGACGATGACGGGACCGCCTCGCGAGCTTCAACGAGCCTGACTTCGTTAAACAAAGTGAACTCCACCGCGGCTGCTGCTGCTTCTGCTGCTTTCGCGCGACTTACAGAGAAACTTCGCCTATTGAATTTGAAATACGAGCTCATTTCGCGGGCGAACGACTCGGAGCCAGTGCCCCAGCCGCGTTCCGAATTAATTCTTCATGGAGACTCGCTGTGGTTAAATGCGTGTCGCGCTAACGACGAGGCAGAGGAGGAGCAGCAGCAGCAGGAGGAGGAGGGGAACGAGCTGGTGATAAGGAGCGAAGAGCGGCTGAGAGAGGAGCCAGGATGGAAGTTCGCCGAGCTTGCGAGTTTCCAAGTGCAGCTGCCGGAGGAGCCGAGGATTACCGAGGCTTGGATGCAGGAGAACGAGGACGAGGTGAGGATGGGGAATTCGCTTTTTTTCTTCTTTTCTGTGCAAGGGAAAAGGATTAATTAAGGATGCGAAAAGGGTGTAAAAGGATGCAAATGGATGTTTACGGTGTGGGTCGCGAGCTTTCGGCGGTTTTCCGGCTGGATTTGGTTGATTTGCAAACTTTGTAAATTAATGTTGTTGATCTACCAACAATTTGTTGATTACTTTGATTTTTAGATTTTGTTTAATTCATAAATGATATTCCAGTCAAATTTATTATCAATAATATATTATTTATTAAGTACTTACAATATGTTTTCCACGCAGGTGAAAAATTGTAGAATTCATTTACCAGGTATTTTTACGTGTTGTAAAAAAGAAGGCATTCATCATCCCAAAGCAAAGCATGCTTTGAACATTCTTGGGATAAAAAGAATGATCGAGGCTTATTTCACTGATTCGTCCTCATCTCAAGTAAAGAAGAAACGATCTCTTACTTGTCAGGGCAAAAAGCCAACTTCTAATGAAAATGAAAGTGGCACACTAGATCGTTCGCAGGATAATTTAGAGCAAAGATCTAAACGGAAGGAAGGAATAATTACAGAAGATAAAGTGACAAGTTCATCTAAGATTTATTCGCGAACCACACAACGTCGGAGTACCTCAAGAACCGCAAAGTTTAATGTGGAAAACTCAAATGGTGAAGAAACAGTCTATCATGAAAAGCAACAAAAAAGTATAATTTTTGACGAGTTCCTAGAAGTATTATCTACAATGGATAATGAATACAAAAAGACTTCATTAAAAGAGATTAAACCAATGGTATTTAAAAAGTCTAAAGAAGAAAAGAAGAACACACACAACTACATAAGAAAAATTTTTTCCGGTAACAAATTTATTACCTAATAAGTATATTTTGATTTCTCATTTTGATCTAGCAATACGTAACATTTCATAACATATATAGAGAGAATTAGATTCTTTTGATAATAGATTTATGGCCTAAGCAAGATAAGTCAAATTAGAAAAAGGAGAAAGAAAAGAAAAACTACTACTTTATTTTCTAGTTAATAAACTGTTTTTTATTCCCTCTAAGTATTTAAGAACATAATATTTCATATTATACTCGGTTTTCAAGGCAATAAAGTCGTTTAAAGTTTATAGTTATTTACGACACAAGTGCGGTAAAGCGATTTTAACCTCGTGTGGACGTTGATGCACTGGCCAAGCGAGTGCGGAAAGTTTACACGAGGTTAAAATCAATTTATCGCCCATATATCGTACATAATTTTTTGACACAACATGCGGAAACCTCATTTTAATGCACGCATTTCCGACGAGGTGTGCGAGAAAACGAGCTTTCCGCACGCCACGAGGAAAAAATATAACTCAATACAAAGTCAAAAGTACATATAATGTTCTTTGATTTTAAGTAGAATAGGTACGGTTTTGGTAAGACGAGCTATGAAAAATTATGCAGTTACTGAACAACATTTAAGCGTACTTCCAATTCGTACTTAAAAAAATACTAGAGAGAGACACTTATTTATTACATTTTCGCATGAATCATCAAACAATCAATTACTGAAACTATCAACTACTGTACAAATTCCACATCACTTCCACAAACAACTCACAAAAATCATCAATCCCATCCCCATCCCCGCAACTGCTCAATCCAACAACCAAAACCCCTCCGTCAATCCCTCCAGACTCAAACTCGGATTGCCGTTGTCTCAGCCAAGGCGACTTCAAAACCGCATTCGGCGAGCGGCCGATCGTTCGCTCAGCCATGACACCTCGGCATCGTTCGACTACCTCCTCACTTTCCTCATTAAGCGCGCCCGGGCCGGCACCGACTTTCCTGCAGTCCTTTGAGAGCTGCGCCGACCTCTTCGGGCTGATAGACGCCCACGGCCTCCTGGCTGGCGGCGAGCGGCCCGTCAAGTCTAGCCTCCTCGCGTTCGACGAGTTGACGGAGGCGGAGCGGCTCGGCCGGGGGCCGGCTCTGCAAATAGTTGCCGACTGCGTGCTCGAGTATGCCGCTTACGCGGCTTGGCACTTCGGCCCGACCGATTCGATATTGCTGCTGTTCTGTGACGAGGTGAGTATTGACGGGTAAAGGGGTGGGGGAAGTGATTGGGAGTGCGATGGCTTTTCGACTGATTGGAATAATTTTAGAGAATAGTGTGGACAGTGAGGACTGATGCGATGAAATGTAGAGTTGCATGAAAGAAAATATGGAGTTTGTGGAAAAAGGGGAAGAAGGGGTAGAAGGAAAGATGTTGTGGCCAACTGTACTTGGGTTAGAACAGCGAAAGTTAACTTATAAGACAATAAATTAATAATACATTATTTATCCATCAACAACTATAAAAGTTTAATAAATCTCAAATCATGAAAAATATTTTCAAAAACTTTCCATATTTCTAAAAACACATTCCTCCACTCCCATCCAACACTTGTATCTCCCACACCCCCGCCACCAAACAATCCTCACCAAACACCAAAAAAAGCCAATCCGCAAAACTCTCCCGCCAAACTCTCCCACCAAAATGAAACCTGCGCGCTAAACTTTTCCAATAAGTCCTACCTCTTTCTCGATCCCCCAGCCGGAGCATCGTCCCGGCGAAATAATCGAACGGCGCGTCACATGCGGCCTGCGCACTCCCGTCTGTTTTCGCGACTTCTGCGACTACGTAGTCAACGAGGAGCTCGGCTGGCTCGAGCGGAGGAGGCGCTCGTCCAGCCGGCGAAGCCGGCAGCACGATATGCTCATCAGCGAGACTGGCGACGGCGAGCCGATTTTCAAGGACGAGGACTTTTACCTGCCGTGCTCGCTGAAGGCGCTCGATCTGGAGCGCAGGGAAAGCGAGAGGACGGAGAAGGGGAGCGTAGTCAGGCTGGATGAGGGTGTTGGTAAATGGGATTCGTTGAGAGAGTTTTCTAGGATTGTAGCTTATTTTTCAAGTTTTTGCTTGGTTTGAAGGATAGATGTTCGTGTAATTGGAAGCGGGATGAGCGTGGCTGAATTTTTCTGTAAACTCTATGTATTTTAGTTTTTTATTTTCATTAGTTTTGGAAGTAAACATATAGAAAACAATGCTTTATTTACAAAGTGAGTCAATAACAGGAGAATTTATCTTGGTATTTATTTCACAATTTGCTTCCTCTATTAGATTTTGTCGTTAAAGATTTATTATTACTTTTATTTACAAACTGTTAAAAGAAAAAATTTCAGTATTATAAAACTAATAAAAATATAGACGACGCGCACGTACATACATCCAGTCTTTAATATAGTTCAATATTCAATAACTCAAAATTTCGAAATTTAACACATTAATTCCTTCACAGCCAAGGCCCTTAGAAGATCAAAAAAGCGTAAACTCTCCGAGAAATCCGTCGCCTCCACGAAAAAATCCAGCACGCCAAAGCAGCGCACTTCGTCTAAAAAACAACCCAGCATCAAGGCACCACTCCCTCCTATCGAAGAAACTATCGTACCGCCCAAAGAACCAAAGCACTACGAGTTTTTCGGTTACGATCTCGGCTCAGGTGGTCGAGTCCAGGTCAGCGACTTAACCAGGACGTTCGAGGCGCGCGACGGCGTTAGGCTCGATCTTACGCGCGAGACCTGGCTTTTAGGCACGGAGAATATGTTGGTGAAGAAAGAGAGTATGAGCGTCAAAGTTGCAAGGCCCAGTGAGGATGATGAAGGTTGGAGGTTTTGGTATCACGAGAACTGGCGGGAGGTGGGAGTCAGGAGCATGTGTCATTTTGTTACGGGCAATGGAATTATCGTCGCGTTTGCGAGAAATTCGATGGCTTGGGGTAAGAATATTGCTATTTTTATTTGGTTAAAGGAGCACTGACCTTAGGATAAGTTAAAATATAATCTTGATTTGAGGCTGAAGGATTCCTCAGGATGTTTACTTCGCATAAATCGAAGTAAACATCCTCATTTCAAATTTTATTGTATTAACATTAATAATATTCGTTTTTTTTAAGCGCAATTCCTTTTGAAATTTATCTTTGCCCTATAAAATTTAGTTCGCTGACGCTCAATAGAACTCATTTTTTTACTTAAAAAATTTTAAAAGATGATGGCTGAAGTTTGAAAAATCTCCAACATAAATTAAAATTTTCATTCTTTTTAAATTTCAAAAATTTATTTGAAAAAAAAACATCTATTAGTTTTTGTTCACAAACAATAAAAGTCAAAAATTACTAGTCCTACGAAAATCCAGTCCATCAGCCAGCGACAAATAATCAATAATCCTCGTTGAATGCAGAGCACGCGAAGGCGAACGAAATGCTCTATGAAATTCAAATATCCTGGCCATCGGGGCTAATAATCAAGCCTGTGGAATACCAGCCGGATGCGGATCACCCGTTTTACATCCTCCAATATTACACGTCCAGGGGATCAGGTTGCAAGAATACCGGGAACGAATCGCATCGGAAGTACTTGCCCAACGGGGACGTCGTAAAGTTTTTGAACGACGGCGCTATCATTGTTTTACGACCCAACGGCACCGTAATTACCCTCGTGAATTCCGAATCAGGTAGGTATATGGATTCGCGAAGTGAAATCATGTCCCTGATGTAACCGACAGACATGAAGTTTCGTTAAAGATGACGAGCTGGAGGCACTTTGGACGAGCGGCAGTTTAACGGGTAATGAGGATGAAGAGGGCTCTATCTTTAGTCAGGCATGTATTTTTATTTTGCCTAAGTATTTACGTTATTAACAGTATATACTACAGACTTAAGGAGGTAAAGAAATGGCTTGTCAATAGTACTTGCAAAATGCCATCAAAGCCGAAGGCGAAGCTAGTAAATATATGATATAGTTTCGCAATTTTACTTTTAATATATATATGCTATTCTTTTGTCGAGCGAGAGTGAATATACCAAATTCTCGAATTGGAAAAGAAGTTAGTACTTTTGCTTCGCTAGGCAAAAAGAATACAAATTATAGGTAAATCAATATTTATTATTTTATTTTCCATTTAAAGGATAGTGAGTTTAAATCTCAATCTTTAAAGGATATTTTTTAATCAAAAATTAATTATTTTACTCTTTTATATTTCAATTTTTTAAAATAAATATTGTTTTAAAACTAGACACGTATAATAAAAAATAATTTTCATGCCAGAACTCATTTAGTTCATCGGTACCATACATTTTCTATGTCAAAGGATCGCTCTCATAAAAAATAAGTATAAGCAAGCATTTTACGGAAAATTAAGATAAATGTTATAGCTTATATACCAATTTATGATAAACAAATCTACACTTATCAACAAGAGTGAAAAAATTAATTTTTTATTAACAAATGCATTATTGTCAATATTGAACTTTCAACATAGTCCTGCCCCCTTCATAATATCCAATAATTATAGTTGACAACAATATTCAATGTGTAAAGCATAATCATCAGTTTATACCTCAGTGATGACGTTGAAATTTGCATTAATATGATATTTTAATGTGAAATACGATTAATTGTAATTTAGACAATAGAATCCATTCATATACACTTTATTTTTTATCAATGAAATACTTCATTCGTCATTACTATTTACAATATTTAACAGAAGAGTATAATAATTTGAGATGTATTATTCTACCCACATAATATGAACGTATATAATAGATTGCGGCATAAACGAAAATCAGTATTTTACGAAACAGTAACTCGGAATATTTCGATCATTAAAATTTCATAATTAATAGATATTACGGTAGATAAATTGAAATTCGTGCATCATTAATTAGTACTTTTAATAAAAAAAAATTATTTAAATTTTCTGTTTATAAATCCTAAAATCAATAATTACAAAATTAACATCACCCGTCTTTTTGAAAATATAAAATATTTTTCTTGTCTTTTATTGGCTAAAGTTCAATTTCGCCAGCTTAAAATAACTTCACCAGCATTAACCTACATATTCAAACTCATGCATTATTCAAGCCATCCTTAAAAACGTTCCTCCCAAAACCATCCATCCCATTACCAAAAAAACGATGCACCCTCTAAAAACTCAAAAAAATCACCACCAAACAAAAAAACTCATCAGCACTAAAAACCAACTCCTCTCATCAAAAAGCCCAAAACATGAGCCAACCCATCCAGTCAACTCTCCGTGACAGCAAGCGCGCTCCGGCAAGCAGAACACGCACTCATTGAACTGGCTTGCTGTGCATTTCCACATGTAGACCAGCTGCTGGGCTTCCGAGTCGGCGTTGCTGCTGGGCCGCTACGTGGTGCTGCAGCCAGACGGCCGGCGCTTCGAGGTCCTTGGGGGCGGCTGCCGCGTCCGCGAGCTCGATCGATTGCGCGCCCACGTGGCCGAGGAATACGATCCGGAGGAGCGCTTCGCCAGGCGCGAGGACGGCACGGACATGCTCTTCCGGAGCGACGGCCAGCTGCTGGTCACGTTTCCAGGTTGGATTCGGGAGTGAGGGTTTTGTTGCTGTCTTGGTGGGGAGAAAATTTTTGGGCAACGTTGAAACATGTGTATGTATTTACATGTACATATGTGTGTATGTACGTAATGTAATGCATTGTTACGTATTATAATATACGCAAATGCATTGTTAAATAAAATATGTATGGATATGGATGGATCGAAACAGTATATGCTGGGTTTGGATATACTGTTTTATTTATTTTGATGCGTAATGTAATCTTTGTTAATAGCATGTATTAAATTCTAGGGATAATGAAAAATTGAATATTAAATTAACAAGATTTACACGCATTAAGATTTTAAGTTAAAGTTAAAAAATCATATTTTATCCAATATTTTAAGCGTTGAAATAATTGAACTAGCAAGGAGATAATAACAACAATATTGTAAAGAAATTTTCTTTTACTTTGTTCGAATTTTTAAGCGATTCGTTTATTACTTTTCAAAAACTTTTTTTAACCATTACCAAAGACTCGATTTCCAGAAAAATGCATCTAAAGTTTCGAATGCTACTGGAACGCCGTATGCATTCTGCAAACTTTCTGGTTGGCAATAGGTTTTTCGAATTTGCGCGCGTTACCGCAAAAGAGCTTTGATCAAACTTTCGAGTTTGAAATTATTCTGAAAAAAGAACAATCGATTTTCTCAAATAAATGTGTTAAACGTTCTATTTTTAAAATTCTGTTTCTAATCAATTTGTCCAGTATAATTTTAAATTTCAAATAGCTTATTATTTATTACTTTAAATGAAGACAATCTCAAGTAGTAATCTATAAATATAGATTGTTTATCATTTGATACAATTTTAGTATTAAAATTACATTTCTCCGTTTGAAAAATATGGCTTACAAAATTGGTAAAATCTTAAATCATTTTTTTACTTCTAATGAAAGTAAATCAATTCAGAACATTTAAACTAATAAAATAAAGTCTTATTTTACTCTATTATTTTTACTGTAATAAAAATTAAGGTTTGAAAATTTAATTCTAAAAGTAGAATTTAAAATACGATACGTTTTCTAACTTAAAAGAATAGTTATATAGTTTTTTTTTCGATGATCCAACTATTTACTCAATAACTTTTGATCAAGAGCTTTCTTTTTCTGAAATAAAAAATCCGAGCACACAGCAAGCTTTTTGAAAATTTGAAACCCTGCCAAACCGAAAAGCGCTTTTGAAATTCCTGACGAGCAGTACGGGTTTATTGATGCGTTTTCTACAAATAAAGCTATTTTGTCAGTCATTTAAAAGGTAAAATCAGAACAGTCTTGAAACAAACCGCTCGAATAAATTAATTATTTTCTATAACACAATATACTTTTTAGGTCAACGGGGGTTGACCTAAAAAGCATATTATTCTTAAAATAAATGAACATATTATTACAATAAATAATAAAAATCATAATCAAAAAATAATAAACAAAATCAACTTGCATGTATCACCATTCCCAACCATCCAAAAAATTCAACGTCACCCAAACCACCAGTACTCTCAAAATCTCACCCTCATCAAAATCCCTCCTCTACACGTCCCTCCCCGAAATTCTCCTCACCTCCCATCACCTTCACCCATCCGCCTGTATCCCTAAATTCGGCAGACGGCACGCGCGCGCTGACAGAGTGCACGATCGAAGCCTGTCCAGCCAGCTGTGACTGGAGCTCAGACGAGCTGGACCTGCTTTTCGGCGGCAAGGAGCCCGAGGGTTTCGTCTCGGTGCTGTGCTGGAGCCGCGTCGAGCATCCGGATTATGCTTCCGTGGCCCGCCGTGGTGACTCCTGCTGCTTGACTATGGGCGAGGCTGGACCCCGCCTCGAGCTTGGACCCAGGGGCTTCGGCGAGCTGTCCGCCTGTTTTGGCAGAGTTAGAGTGGAGGTGAGTTGGATGTAATGAAATGCTTATTGGGGAGCGTATAGAAGAGGGGCTAAGTTTTGATGAAGGAGGTAGGCATGTAAAGGGTTGAATCGATTTTTGATTGGCTGGGGAGGCAGAGAAGAGAAGAGCGGAAGGGTTTGGCGGGAGCAATGATTGAGTGCCGGGATGCGTGGGTAGCTCTATTACGCTTCATCAGTGATTTTTATGGCTGGGTTAAGTTACGCGCGCGGTTTGACGGGAATTGCCTTTGATAATTACTTATGAATAATGTAGACGGCGCTGCTGGAATTATAAGAGTTCTTGGAAAGTAATTTTGTTACCGGTAGACTAAAAGAGAAACTAACTTAAATAAAAAAGATCATTTCCAAACTTTTTATTAATACGTTTATCAAACATAATATAAAATAATAAGCCTGCTTCCTGCATCAATTAAAAAATGTAAACCTGCACCAATGAAAGAAAGAAATTAATCTTCTTCTATTCTCCTATCAGCTCTCAAACAGCACCTTAACCCTCTGCCACCGCGCCTGCCACGAAAAGTGCCAGACCATCACATCACGAGTCACCTTCCACCTTCCAGACGTTCCATCACCCACCTTCGACCCAGTCCTCCTAACCTTCCGCGAACGCGCCAACAAGCTCACAGTCAGGCGCGACGAAACAAACACCTTCATACTTTCTTGTCCCGAGCCTAAGTCCAAGTCCGGCACCTGCGACTGCAGAACAATCGCCGCAGGTTCACCAGTGGGTGAACGGCCGCTCAGATGCCGGATCTTCGCGGTCAGCAGAAACGGCGAGGCGTATGAGTACCATAAGCGCTCGGTGTGGGAGAGCTGCGAGGATGATTTGTATGACGAGGAGGAGGCGAGCTTGCTGGTTCAGGAGGCCGAGAAGGAAGGGCTGGAGTATCGGCTGGCGATGCAGGCGCTCAAGGGCTCGCTTGGAAAGTCGAAGAGTTGGCGGATGGATTATAAGGTAGGATGGGGGTGATTTTGGTTTTTGGGCTGTGAGGGAGGGAAGTTAAAGATTTTTGGTTGGGAATCTGTTAGATTGATTGGATTATTTGTCTAGTTAACGCTTAATTTAAAAAGTTAGTTACATCAAGATTAAAATTTTGAGATAAAAATTAATAAAAATCCATTGAAATAGTAAAAAAAATTGGTGAATTTAACTTAATTTTCAACTTTATTTAATGAAAATGTTATTAAATTCTGTTTTGAATTGGATATTCGAAAAAAACCTTCAACAATTTTAATTGAGTTTTCAAAAGTACCAAACAGAAATGCTATCATCATTCGAACTATTCTATAAATGAAATAGTAACATCAAATAATAAAGTATTTATTTAATAATTAGGTTAACCAAAAAAACACCCATTACAATTCAAACAGGTCAAGGGCCCTTGACATGGACACTCATAACCCAGCAAAGCCTCTACAAACCCACTCACCACCCTCTCAAATTACAAACAACCATAAAAACTGCATCACTCGATCAAGCCATTATCCTCCCCACGGCACCGCAAACACCTCTCCCCAAAAAGAAGAAAAAAAAATAATAAACAAACAAACAGAAAACACAAAACGCCACGAGCTTTGAAAATACATGAAAATTTATGCGTTGCAATCCCTGAATAATGCAGATCCCGGTGGCCGCGCCGTCGCCCAGCGAGCGCATCGGTACGCGCGAGGAGAACGAGCCGCTCTGGGACGAGCCGCTGGTCAAAGCGACCGCCGGCCGGCGGCTGCCGCCGCGCTTTTTGACCGCCCGACTTCTCGAGGGCATCAGCCGCCACGACGAGAGCGAAAACTCGCCGTTGATTAGCATGCAAAGGGCGCTCGCTCGCTACTGGCGCGAGGTATGCTTTTTGATTATTTTTTCTTCTTTTTTTTTCACGGCAGTTTTTGAGGGTTGTGGTTTTGGGGGAGACGAGGGGGGAAGGTTGTTGAATTATTAATCGGTCGGGGGCTCGATGGCTGAGCGGGATTGAGTTTGAGTGAAAGGTAATCAGTGCATTGTTTTAATTTTTGGTATATTTTTGATGGTGTTTTTGGTTTGTTTAAGAAAATGAGCACCATTTACATTTGCTTTCGTTTTATGTGTATCCCAAAATAAAGTTTATTTTGCTGCTTGATATATCTTTTTGTTATGTTTTTTTATTAAACTTTTTATTAGTTGATTAATAATTTGTCTCTAAAACTGATAGTATATAATTTTTCTTTTATTTTGAAGAGACTGTAGAAGTCATATTAGTTTTTTATTATACTAAACTAATTGCAAACTTATCATTAATTTACTCGATTCATTATTATAATAATTGAGGCAAAAACCTGGAAACACATGACAGTTTGATTTTCTAATTCAACAATCTTTTACTATCTAGCATGGAATATTTCGCACTTTGTTACTACTTTTAATGTGTATTTATCGAATTTATAATTATTTAATGAACTGGACACCACATCAATCACCAAAAGGAAGTAGGGGAGAACGGGGCTAGTTGCTACGCGGAGATTGAAGTTCATTTATATATAACGAACTATTTAATACTAGAATTTGGTGATATTTGATATTCTGTAGGCAACACATAGCATTGTTAATATATATAATAATTGTCGGACACGAATCTAATTTCCTGGAGATATTAATAAAATATAAATATTAATTTTGTGGCAACTAGTCCCGCTCTCCCCTATATGGAAGAATCAGACTAGGTGAGAAATTAATAATCACATAATAAACCTAGAAATACAGGCATGATTTATGTTTGACGATTTATGTAAACGCAATTTCAAAAAAATTCACAATCTTAAACGTAAAACCCAGACTATCCTAAAGAACTATGAACAACCCAAGCACAACCCAGCCACTTCCCCGCGCGCCTAACTTTCTCTCGTCACCTCTTTTTATATACATGAAATCCCCACGCAAAAGCTCAACGATCTCGTCGTCAACCTCGACAGTATGCAAATTAACAGCAATTACAATCTGCGATGCATGCCTATACTTATAGGTGGCGACGGGCACGCGCAAGAGAAGCGACAACGAGGCTGACGAGGCGAGAAAAACGTGCGAGTGCGAGGGCGAGCTCGAGAGCCTTATGAAGGAGATTTTGCGGGGAAGAGTTAAAACGATCGATCCGGAGATTTATGAGACCGGACGGCAGGTTAGTTCGAGGCCGGGAGAGATCTCTCTTTCGGGTTTAAATTTTTATGCCGCTTTATGGATGTGGACCATTTTTTCTTTTTTTTTTATGCAGAGGGCGAAATGATTGTTATTTATGCGATATGGACTCGTAAGTTACTTGTTTCGGTGAATTGATAGTTTGTTGGACAATTGTCTATCTAATAAAATTTTAGTGATATTAAATGGTGCGAGGTGTTGTAGACAAGCTAAATTAATAATTATTTAATTTAATGAATATTGAAATAGAAATTGTCTCCGCTTCGATAAATGAAATTAATTAATCATTATTTATTGCAATAAATATTTTAAAGGTGATAGTCTGCTTCTAAAGTAATATAATAATAACTTTCTAGGAGCAAAGAAATATAATAGATCTTAAAGGGCAGACTGTAGCTTTTTAAATATTTTCGAAAATAAATTATTCGAATAAAAAAAGAGATTTTCTATATACTGTACCTATAATTATCCAATATAACAATAAATTTTGTAATCATCAATCTGACTTTTATTCGATTAACCGTGATTCATTTTTCCCTTCTAATAATACTTCTTTCTAAAATGTTAATATTAAGAATCAGTAAACTTAGTAATTAGCTTTTCATTTAACTAATGTAGTAATTTTTTACTTAAGTATACATTAATATGTTTTCGTTTTTGAATTTAAAGAGTTAAATCTTAAAGAGTAAGAAAAGGATATACAACTTAATCATAAAAAATTAACAAAAAAAGAAAAAAAAAAAACATTTAAATGCCCCAATAAAAGGAAAATCATTATTTTCCCTTTTTTTACATCCACCAAACACTTCTTATATCAAATAAATAAAACATTTTCAAAACTTGTAGCATCTGCTCCAAACGAAGGCCCCTCGGGACGAGGCAAGAACAAGGCAAATGATCGATCGCTCATACCGGCGAGACCAAGGTGATTCTCCTTGGAAGCAATAATGAATAACAGCGAAAAATCTGCTTTTTTGCTAAATGGTACTTAGGAGATTACTAAGCTCTTACGTTAGAGTACCATGGTCAACGAAAGATAAAAGCTCACGATGAGGATATTAAATATTTG
Source organism: Eupelmus urozonus (assembly GCA_900480035.1). Taxonomy (NCBI): domain Eukaryota; kingdom Metazoa; phylum Arthropoda; class Insecta; order Hymenoptera; family Eupelmidae; genus Eupelmus; species Eupelmus urozonus. The sequence goes on along the minus strand of UELX01001652.1, from coordinate 2,996 downwards.
TTCGGTATATTATCCGTGAAGAGAGAAAGGATAGAGAAGATAGCTCATGGGGGAACTGGTAAGAATAAAAGAGAAGGTATATCTGTGCTTTACTATGTATTTGATTTTTTGTAGTGGATGTAATAAAAAGTGAATAAACTGCGAAGAATTGGAAATATAATGTGATTTTCTTCAGGATGTAAATTATGAACGACAGCTTACGGTGTAGTACAGTAAGAAACTGCCTAGCAACTTACTCTTTACGTCAAATGGCGACTTTTATACTCTATCGCTCGGCAAGCATACTGTTTTATACTAAAAAATTTTCGCGTGCTAAACGTGTGATTTGCACACTAATTTGAAATAGTGCAATAAGTAAAAATTTCTCACTCTATGAACGCTTCTTTTAGCACATTTTCTAATTTTTGCATAAATCGCAAAGTCAGCTTCCTTAGAGCTTACACAAAAAGCTCGCTTATATTGAGCTTAAAAGTGAGTTTAGCAAGTTTCAAAAAATAGTGTACGTAACATGTACACTAAATAAGTGTCTCAAACACAAGTATTTGTCAACCTTGTTTGTTTTGCTTGTACGACAAATCCTAATAGCCGTGCGTAAAACATCTGCTTAGCATATTTGTGGCGTAATGTACTATTATATAATTTATTTTGATCATATAAAAATATGTAAACATGGTAAACATAAAATTATTTTATATTTTTTATATAAAATAGTGTTATTAATACATTAGAATTACTTATATTATAATATTTGCAAAATTTTTTAATACAAATATATTTATTTTACTTTAATTAATTTATTCTATCGTTCTTGCTATGACACGTGTGCTAAGACGTTTTGTTCACTAAATTGTCATTGACAATTAAGGTCAGTAATGAAACCTTAGAGTTACTTCTTTTATGTAACAAAATAACTATAAACAGATTCTCTGGATAATTATTTCTTCTTAAATCACAAAACATTATCAGCTCCAAAAATGTTGGTTCTATCTAAATCAAGCACATGCTTAAATTTAAAAAATAACCACAAATGCACGTATAAATATTTCAAAATTATTTCTTAAAACCCATCCAAAAAGCCCTGTTTTAAACAGCACATCCAGCCAAGCTCTCGCATCGCGATCCCTCACAACTCAGCTGCGTATCATCTAATCGTAAAAGCGGCGAGTAAACGCGGAAAAAACGAAGAAAAACGAGCCGGAAAAGGAGAAGGTCGCGCCTGCGAGGAGGGCTAATACCGAGGCTCGTACCTACTTTTGCTGTGTGCCATGTGTTTCGTATGGACGTGCCAACAGCGCCGCGCGCCAGAGGCTTACACACATCCTCTTCGTAGAGATAAGCTCCGGCGATGTGGAACAACAGTTGTTCTACGCCTCTTCTCCGCACTCTCTTTTCCTCTTTCGGCTCGTTTCCTTTCCCATCCCTTATTCGCCGTGTTTGTATTAGTATCCAACTCTTTCCAGACGTCCTTTTGTCTTTGATAGCGAGCGTTTTTGCATTTGTCTCCATTCTTTCCATTTATTTTCATATTTTCTATTCAGCGAGAGCGAAAAGTTCCTTTTTTTTTGAGCACGCACTTGCTTTTTCATTTTTAACTTCGAATACTTTTCTGTCTGCTGGCTTTATCTTTGCAGTCTTTGTTCTTGTCATTCTTAATTTTTGGTTGCTTTTCCTTCTTTGAGAGCTTTCGATAAAACTCCCTTGATGTACATTTGCAAAAAGTTTATTTAAATCTCATGGAAATTTTTTATATCACGCAGTAAAAAGAAAAAAAACCGTCATAATCTACACACTTTTAAATGCTGACGATTCAAAAACTCTCAAAAAAAATTTCAAGCACCTACTTTTTACCCACTATCATTACACACTTTCACCGCTCCCCTCTCACCGCTTATAATGTTCCTTTTCTAATACTTTTCTCTTTCTCTCTTCTATCTCTTCTGGTACTCGCAAATCTTGAAACAGTCGCGGCCCGGGAGGCTGCGACACTCGTCCTGTCGCTGCAGACCTGTCGTTAAATTTATGTTTTTTTCTCTCTCGTACATCTTGTTTATTTATTTTCCCGCGTCCTTTCCACGCGCGTACGCGCCGGACTGGCCACCGTTAGATGCTACGTTTACTGCTTGGTATTACGTTGTTTTTCTTCAAAATTTATGGACTTGCGGTGAAATTTTATTAGGTTCCGGGACTTGCTTGGAAAGAAATTTTCGTTAAGTTAAGGATTTTTACAATTATTGCTCGGAACATTCTAGTTATAAATTATGTGTAAATTAATTAGTCTTTGAGATTGGTATTGGGTAAGAGAAAACTGGGTTGAATAATATTATGATAACATTTTTCAGTAAATTAAAATATCCTCTTCAACGTAATTTTATTTAAATTAAATGAAGAGATTAAAATTGTTCGAAAAATTGTTTCGTTTACAATTAAATTTTACCTGAGGCATTAATTATACACTTTACTATTCAAAATTGTAATGCGCAAATAAAAGGAATTTTCAGACATTTTTATATTACATTTTTTCTGTTTACTTAGAAATAATTACTGTTTAAAAAAATACCAAAAATAAACTACTATTTCCAAAATATTAGTTCTCTTAATAAAAATATGTTTCTCTTTTGTAATTAGCCAGATATTACGTTCTTATATTTGTATTTCATTGTTATATATTGACTGTATTTGTCCTGCCAAGATATTCTTAACGCATTAGGATAGCACGTTGTGATATTCGTATATTATTTAACATGGTATCCCGCTTTTATATCGTTCAAAAGTACAGATATTCAAAAATTTTCTCATTTTTCTTAGAAATTTTAAATAATAACACATACAATTAAGAGCCCATATTTTTATTCAAACAGAAATATTATGAATTTTTAAAGTGTCGCAAATTGAATCTCTCGAATATTAATTTCAACACTATAAAAAATTTTGTGTATTGTGTAGTAAAATCAAGAACTACACAAATAATGTGTACAAAATGCAACACATATACTGTG
>UELX01001651.1:0-40555 GCA_900480035.1 Eupelmus urozonus | reverse complement strand
TTTCGTAATCCTAGATGAACATACGCAAATAATGCGTTAAATGCTCTTAATATTTTAAATCAACTACGCAAGAAAAATCGTAATTTTTTCGAACTGACGAGTTTTTCGTCTTTTAGCTCAAATAAGAAATTTTCACGCATAAAAATCGTATTTTTAACGCATTTATTACGTTATTTATATACGTAAAATTTACGTATATTTTGACGATGTACGAAGTACGAACAATTTTTAACTGTGTATAGTACTATTTCCATCAATTTCATTAAATTCGCATACGGCTATTCATACTTCCACGAGGGCGCCTCTATACAATAGGAACTAATAATCGCGCGTTAAATCAAACACACAGGATCGGTAAAGTAGAAATCACACCAACATCCCGCGTGTCTGGCAATATTTTTCTTCAAGATAAAAATTTCATCTTGAGTCATATAACACATATATACGCGTATTAACGCTAGCATCGTCCGTAAGAACACGCTTCGCTGGGCGCTACACTAGACGTCGAACTGCTTATTTCATTAGATTGACACTATTAAGCGAATGCGCAATATATACGACGGTCAAGGAATTATTGCGGGAGAACTAGAGAGAGGGAGAGAGAGAGAGAGAGAGAAAGAAAAAAAGTATATGCGCGATAGAAAACACGATGTAGACAAACATGTAGGAAAACTGATGCTTACGTAGGTATGTACAGCCTCCGCGTGTTTTGATGACTGATGAAATTGATGATCGAAATAGTTGTAATGCTGCTTTTATGAAATGGTCAGATCATTGATTATTTAAGAAATTAATAAAGTTACTATAATTTTAATTGTGTTAATTTAATACACTGAAGTTCAATGTTTAATATTTTCATATTAAATTTAATATACGTGTACTGGAATTAACAAAATTTTCAATATACATTTTATAACAAACTAAAAACATATACATACATTGATTTATTTATTTATTGATTTATGAACCAAAAAATAATTTACAATAAACCAAAATTTAATTCATATACTTGAAGTTTCATATATATTTTTATTGAAATTAATATGTTAGTACGCGCGTCCTTTTAACATATCTATCGAAAATTTCGCTTCCAGCACATCAACATTAAATTTAATCAACCATTCACACCACCAAAAAGCCGCCTAAAAGAGCTCCAACACGTGAAATCGAAATAAAAAACGGTACTTATATATTCCCCCGCCACAAATTTAGTCATCGCGCAACTATTATCAAGAATATCAGCTCTTTAAATAGCGGCTCACGTGCGCAAACTACGGCCGATCAAATTAGAACCGCATTAGAAGCCATTATCTAATCACAAAAATAACCGATCGCCCGCCGATACTTCCTACATCATCCACCCGAAAAATGACGACATTATCAGCCGAGCAGAGCCTAGCACTCGACTCCAAATATACACCCATCCGATTCAAAGATCGAATCGCGGAATATCACACAACGTAAAATTCCACGCCGCGGTACTCTTCTATATATTATCGTGAGATTCATTGAACCTTACCACTTGTCGCGTTATTAACACACATACATACATACATAACCTATCCTCCGGCGTTAGCCAAGCGTCGAGTGTGGATCATATAAACACGAGCGTCTCGCGGAAGAAAACAGAATCCGTAAATGACGGGAGCGAAAAGAGGAGAGACCGCACGCACGGCCGACATTGGAGACGTACATTTGTGTATACACAGGCGAGGAGTGTGATAACAAGCGGCCGTGTTGTTGGAGACGAGAGAGAGTGGGTATATAGATGGGAGTAGAGTTAGGGTATATATAAAAACAAAATTTCCGCGCGGGATGATAAGGGAATTGAAAACTCTCGGGCTTCGTGGTGGTCGCAAGGTTGCGCTTCATCTTGGAGAGATGAGCAAATGAGTGATAAGCCGAGATGGGTGATATATATGTCGGAGCGCGCAAGAGGATATATGGATGTGTGGATGCTTGCGTTGGGGATTTGAGTTTTTAATGATTAGTGGATTTTGGGGTTTTAGGGTGATGAACTGAGTATTTGGCACTATTAAATGTTTAGATATTAAATTTAATGCACGTGTTAAAGGAAATTGGTACATATTGCATCAATAATGTTAAATATCATTAATATTGAACATAGAATACTTATATCGAAAATTACGCTTCCTGTACACGAATATTAAATTTAATCAACAATTCAACAGTGTAGAATATTAACGATAAAATTCAAATTTAATATCTCGAGATAAGCTTGCCAGTTGACATGAAACGACATTGTATATTTTTATTTCTACCTCATTAACATTATTGTAAATTCATTTTTCATTGTCATAACGATGATCGTTGATTAACAAGAAATCAATTTATCTAAATTTATTTTTTCACCAATACAGCTTGAGGAAAATTTTATTACCCCTATCAGAATTCTTTTTTTCGGCAAAAAAACGTTGCCTGTATGCTGAAATAACCGGTTGCCAAGATTACTACATGACACCTCCGCTTGCTGTTTTATATTTATAATTCAAACTTCATTAAAGTTGATACCATCTTAATCTTGTTAGCCTGAAGTCTGAGAAAGGAAAGAATTTTTAAGTGTCTAAGAAGTCTAGTGCTAAATGGATTAAAAATGTAAATACATTTTTTTTCAAGCGAGGCGGATACTTAATCGAATGTAAAACTTATAATACAAAGTTAAAACATCATTTTTCGAAGTTTTTAACACTTCTGATAGTACAATTTAAATATTAAAAAGAAATATTAAAAATAGAGTTCAAGACCGAGGCTCGTCTTACCAAACTCGTTATAGATCTACTTACAGTCATGGAGTACCATAATCTAAATTATCTTAACTCAATTCAAATACACGTTTTATCAAATTTAACATCAATTGAAATACTACTTTTATACAGATAAAGCGATATGAAAATTCATTCTAATTTGGATAATACTTATTCATAAAATTTAATACATTTTACTTCGTCATGCAACGTATCTGATAAGTAATACCAATCCTTATTAAAAAAAAGTATTTATTTTAAAGTACCTACTTGGTATTTAAACGCAGCAAAAATATATGTATATCACTTTTCGTAATTGTCTTTAAACTTTCTGCTCTAATTAAAATTAATCCTTCAATTATATTTTCTTTATTCCGTATAAGTATAGGCGAATTTGAGGTTTGGGAATCTAAAAGACTATTATCTAAACTTTCCATTTACCTGTTAGCGCTAAATGTATGTTTGTGTGTATGTACATATCGTTTAATCCCAACACTTATAAATCATCAAAAAATGATTGATATATGCAGTAACGGTTCAGTTTAATATTCAATAAATTATTGCTTAATAAAAATTATTTCTAAAATACTAAAAATATTTTAAAAACTTTATAAATATAATTTAACTGAATTTTTTTAATTTTAAAAGAACTGTAGATAAGACTTTGGCCTACATGTTTGATTATGATTTAAGCATTTTTTCATCCAAGTTTTAGTCTCATTCGAACGGAGTAAGTGACGATATCAGCTAGCAAAGTATTTGAAGTAAAGAAAATACAGCGAGCGCGATAATAAAAATCTAGAAATCACGGTAATTGTTATATAAAATCTATTATTAGGCGTTCCTTGAAGCAATAGGCATAACAGTTGTTACACTTGGCTTATTATCACTTTTACTTGTACCAGAAAGTATTTACAATATTCTGTTAAACAACTAAGTATTATAATATATTTTCGAATATTTTCGATATTATTATTTTAAATTGATATTATAGTAACTTTAAATAAATTTTTAATCGATTGTTCTTATTTTTTTAAGCTTGTTAACACATTTAGATGAAAAAAAAAATAATTTTATCAATTTCGTAACAATATAAATTTATCTGTTTTATTATATTTTATTATACTATCTAGGATATTGTATTCTCTGTGCCTGTCTAATTTTAGTTTATCAAAGTTTTCTCTTGTGCAAACTAATCGATTCACTTGATATTTTAGGGAATATTTAATAAACTTTTATGTAGAAAATGATTCTATTAAAAGCTTTTTTCATTATTCTTATTTGGCCATTGAAAAAGTTACGATAAATTTTTATCTAGTAGTTTTCTTGAATCTAAGTATTTTTTTTTATGAATAACTCGGTTTTATTTTTTTTTTTTTTTTGTGCAATTGATACAATGAAAATGATTTGAAAATTTTATATACATTTCTTTTAAAATAAATTTTAAAATTATATGGGAAAAGTAATGTAGCTTCCCCAATTTTTTTAAAAATAATAAATGTAAAATAATTCGCTCCATAATTAATACAGAATTTTGAATAAAAAAACTGTCGCTTCAATTTCTGCATATACCTATTTATTTTAATAACATTATCATTAACTTGTCAAAAACTACCATAACAACTACCATAGATCATGTGACTGTGGCTTGCATTTGAGTTTGTACTTCTTTGAAAAACAATAATTTTACACCCTATATAAAAAAAATTATGCAAGGTTCCAAATTATTGTTTTTCAAGAGCCACCCGAACCCATTCCCTAAACCCGCAAAACCATTCGAAAAAGCGAGGGCAAAAATGGCTCCGCCCGCATGCGCACTGGCCTCCTTCATTTTCAAACGCGCAAATCTCCCAAACCCCCCGCGTGCACACAACAACATCCACTCTCACCCCCCCTGACAGCCCGACACTCCCCTTAAAATATCGCAAATCCCTCTCAACAAAAAAGCACAAACCTTGCATCATCCACCTAAAACCAGCGCAATTCCCAATCTCCCTCATCACCCAAAAAACACTACACGCGCGCGGGCAATCATCCCACATACACACACACACAAAGCGCGCGCACGCGGGGGAGTCGGAAAAGGCGGAGCCAGCCTCGATGGGGGCACGTCACGTCCGTTTGGCGGGCTCTAACGCTCCACATACAAAGGCAAAATCTAACCAGCTCCTCCGCTCTTTTTCTTCTCTCTTCCATATATCGCTCTCCCATCGTGTCTACATCCACACACACACACACACCAACGGCTGATCCAACACACTCGTCTGTTACTACTTATCAACTCGACCGTCTGGGCGCGCTGTCGTATACTACATCGCTCACACACACACACGTGCGGCGGCTCTCTGACGCGATGCGCTGGGGGGCCTGCCACCGCCGCCGCCGCGCGCGCTGCTGCTCCGGCTGTATGCGTGCCCGGGGGAGCCCGTAGTGATGCCCGTCTCGCAGCCAGTGCGTGCCAAGAGTTTGTTACGCGCAAACTTGGAGAAGCCTCGCAGTAGCGGCTACCTACAGAGCAGAATGCCCAACATCAAGGTCTTCAGCGGCACCTCGCATCCGGATCTCGCTCAGCGGATTGTCGACAGGCTGGGCATCGACATCGGCAAGGTCGTCACCAAGAAATTCAGCAACCTCGAGACTTGGTTAGTGACCGACTCTATATACTCTCTATAACTATACTTTTCTCTCTAACACTCGCGACTTTCTTCCTTTACTTACCTTTTTTCTATAACAAAGCGTTGATGCGCCTAGACAATTCACAGGCTAAGAGTGTGTATAGTATATACAGCTCGCCTTTTTCTCCCGAGGTTCTTTTTCTCCGTATATACAGCACCGGTCGAACGCGCACGCCTGTTGTTATATAGACAACGCGCCGGGAGAAGATGCATCAACAGTATACCCAAGTGTCTCACCTGGCAGCAAGCGCGAATCGATCGCGTATATACCTATCTCATATACGCGCGCCATGCGGATATACCTGCACGGATACGTTCATCGTCTTCTCTCGCGCGCGCTTTGGCTCCTCTCTCTCTCACTCGCTCTGTCAATTTCCACCGCGCGCTAACACACGACCACGTGCTCCGCGCGAAAGCCGCTAAAGTGCGCGCTGTGTGCCTGTGTTATCGCGCCGCCGCCGCCGCCGCCGCGCGGAAAACGGATCGACGTAGTTTTCACGCTAGCCGGAAGCGCGGAGAACTTTTTTTTTTAATAATGGGTTTTTTTCTCGATGTTTTTGCATTTGGGAATGTGGAGAGGTAGGGTGCGATGGGTTTGTAGTTGCGGAGCTGGGTGCTCGGTTGGAGGATGGTTTGTAAGGAGAGACTGGTGTAATTTGAGAGGAGCGAAGATGACGGATGTAGAAGGTTTAATAATGCCGTTACATATGCATCGGAGACCGGGGGATAATGGCTCACCTGAGGCTCTAGCCGGACTCGCGCGGCTTTTTTTCGCTCGGTAGCTCACGCGCTTGGGTTCGCAGCGATTGTCAACCATGTTTATCGATGTTTCGGGATTTTGCTTTAGATTTGCGATGGACGCTTTTGTTTTTTTTATTTTCTGGAGGCTGGCTTTATTTTAGCCGAGTTGCGAGCGAAGCGTGACGTTTCGGAGCAATTTGCGGTAATAACTGTGTAATAAATGTTAGAGTATGTGGATGTGTAAGTGTAGGTGTGTTAATGTATGCTTTGGATGTGTGTGAATGTTCTAGGCATTTATTTTCCTAGCAGTGTGTATATTATACATGTACAAGCAGAGTTTTGATATGGAAAATTTAATTGGAAATTGATATGCTGATTTCGTTTTTAAGCTGGTAACAAAAGAGCAGCACAAGAATCATATGTACTTTCAAAGAGTTTGATCAATTGCAGGTTTCTTGGATACAGGTCTATTTTTACAGTACTGTAAAGTTAGATAAGATGAAATTACTCCTAAATTGATCAAAATTTATAAATTATTTATTTTGTTTTAAAAAAAAGATTGATTATTTTGCTATAATATTCTATAAGTAATTGATTGGTTTTTATTAATATAGTTGTATATGATGTAGAAATACTTTAGTTTTATATATTTCATATTTTATCCGTTTAATACATATGACCTAATCTTATATGATGTTGCAATCAATTCAAGAATGGTCTATAGCATAAACATATCAGCTTCAAAACAACTATGCAAAACACTTTATCTACTGCTTTTTTTTTTAAATAATCATGGAAAACTGGAAGAGATAGTAGCAAACACAAATTTTACAAACAGAATGGATTTAACTTCAAACTTTCATCATTGAATTAAAATTTGATTTCAATCTATTTTATAGTTCTTAAATGAAATGTACATGTTTAACGAGGTATGAATCTAATTGATTACATGATTGTTAATGCATGAATGACCTTATTATTAATCAAGGTTAGAGTACCGCTTGTTATTAAGTTTTTATTATGATTTTACTTTGTAACTAATGAATGATTTTAATACACAGTGTAGAAATTGGCGAGTCAGTTCGAGGAGAAGATGTCTACATTGTGCAAAGTGGCTGTGGGGAGGTCAACGACAATCTTATGGAGTTGTTGATTATGATCAATGCCTGTAAAATTGCATCTGCATCTCGTGTGACTGCTGTCATTCCCTGTTTTCCTTATGCCCGACAGGACAAAAAGGATAAGGTATGGAATTATTATGTGAGTTATTACAAAAGTTTGTTGTACAGGACTCTCAAACTTTTGTACTCTTTTTGGATTCATAAAAAAATGCAAATTTGTGACTTTGCATCATATCTTTCTCATGACAAATTCAATACTATGTATTAGCACACTGTAAGAATGAAATCGAGGGTAGCAGTAAAAAAATTTAACACTAGAATCAATTGTACAACAATGTAATACTTTATTTAATTTATAGAATTTCAAATCAATTTTTTTGATTATTTTTTTTGTATTATAAATCACTTGTAAGATTTAATTTTCATTAGAATAGCTGTTACAAATTTCTTGAATGTTCTTTTAAACTTTAAATTGTAAGTCATTTTCAAGTATGCCAACTTTTGATGTAATAAATATTAAATATTAAAAGATTTTTTTTTAATTCTGAAACTATTGTGTAAAAAATTAAAAATAATTATTTATTGAATATCAACTTAATTAATAAATTATATTTAAATGTTCTTAAATGTAAAAAAAAAGTTGTATATAATGTAATTTCTTTTAATAAATTTAAAAAGGAAGGAAATTCCTAAAAATAAATTTTACATTTGGCACTATAAATTTGAAGATCAAGGTACATTGCCTCTTTAAATCACCTGCTTTCAAAGTGAATGTCGAACTATACGTGTATATTCTATTTCTATCTGAATTTAAGTATACCAATAGTATGACATTACTCTTGCTCAACTTCTGCAATATGCAGTAGTACAGAATTATATAATTAAAACGAGTATATATTATTGAGCAACCTCGAGACAATGTTTACAGTCTATTGAACTAATCGCATTTATTTCCAAGACTCAAACACTCTACTGATGTGTTATAACTTTTTCAAATAATCTCTAATGCCTCCTTCGATTCTGTTCAAGCAATAGATGGCTTTTTAATCCAAATTTCTCTTTTCAGCATCTATCAATGTATATAATGCAGCTTTTAAAAGGAAGAGATATAATGTATTTATCATAATTACAGCCAACTTTATTTGTAAACAAGATCTAGCCTAGCCTTTAAAATGATGTGAATACCATCAAAAACAGATCATTTTTCTATTATTTTTCTATTGTTGATGTCTTCGCAGGGAGGTGATGGTGGGGACAAGTCAGACTCCTCTAAGAGTCAATTTGTCATGAAGTCGAACGAGTGGAAATTCAGGGTAACTTAAGGCGCTCCTTTTTTCTGCTCTATTTCCATAATTTGGTAGCTTGATCCATGGGAATCCATGCAATTGAGGAATGTTAAAATTGCAAAAGGATGAAACACATTTTCTTCATTATTTAATCTTAATTAAAGTGAATGAACATTGGGAAAAATCAAAACTTCACTTGTCATAATTACCATTTCATTTTAGAGAATTTCGCAAATTTGGTCATTTTATCATTGGCAAGAAAAATTTTTCAATTAAAAAGTAAGAAAACTAATTTTTCAATATAAAAAAAATATATTTATGAAGCATGGTTGATTTTGAAAGTAAAAAAAGCACCAAGTAACATTCTAAAATATTAATAATTATTTTCAACACATTAAACATTTTTATTGATTGCTTTAGTTTATTATTCAACTAGTCATAAATAGAGATAATTCAAATTTGTAAAAGTTTTTCGACTATTAATGTCAATATGTATGTTTAAATTCTATACTGTATTGTTTAATAATAACAGAAAGGTTATCAGTTTATAGATAACCTACAGTGTTTATTGCAAGAGCAATGCATGGTGACTATCGTGTGGGGTACCTTGGGTATTACAACATAATCTGAGCACAGACTTGAGACTCTGATTTACCCGATATTGAAATATATATTAGATTTTAAATGCAGAATCATTTAAATCATTAAATATTGCATGAATTAAGATATCTTGGGTTTCATATTCATAAACTCATTATAAAAAAATTAATGAAAGTACTTAAGAGAGAAATTTAAGAATTTCTCTTTGTTACTCAAAAAGAAATTCTATAAGTAAAAATAAAGTATTGAAATTAAATTAAATTAAAATATTAACATCTGCAGTATTTGCTACAAAAAAATTTTTGTAAGATTTAAATAATAAATAGTTCTTTATTTGAACTTTGAAATACTTTTGGCAGCACTAGCTTCAAACAGTAAATATTTATTCACTCGCATCATTCTATACTGGTGATTTTAAGTTTAGAATGTAGACATATGAAAAAAATATTTAAAAATCAAAATTATTACAGCAATTTCATCATATGAATTAAAAAGTTATCTCTCTTAAAATTAATTATTAAAATCGACTGTTGCGTCGTTAAATTTCATGTGTTTGCACTCTTTGATAATATATGAAAAGATAGTGTATGTGTGCATTTTCATCAGCAAAGTTCTGAGTAGCTGGGTGTTTTCAGGACTTTGTGCCAGACCTGTCGACAGTGAGTATAAAAAAAAATCAAAACTTAGCAACGAGAAGCGAGATTTTCGAGTGAAGCGTTTGCCGTTATTATGATAACTCGATGACCAATTTTAGATTTGCCAATTCTCGTTTTTTCTTGATATTTTTTTTCGTCCGGCCGTTTAATGACCACTGTTATTTATATTTATTGTCATTATTGTTTTATTTGGTAGGACTAACAAAACAATCCAAATCACAATCTTGATTCCTATATACATAGTCCAGCCATGTTTATACCCTCATGAAATTAATGCAGAATATTCGGTACAGGAGCCTTGACTAGTATCTGAATGAGAGGGCAAAATATTAATATAATAGCACTTTTATTTTATCATTTATTTTTCTCTGAAAGCGTTTTCATGCGGGGTTTGTTACACGTGCCTATGTCTCTTGTCCTCTGGGTTTACCACTAATTCCTCATCCACAAATTTACGATATGCTTATGAGCGTGATTTAAAGCGTGGAAAAAATTATATGTTATAATCTTTGAACGCTTGTTGTTTTTTATATGATTTATGTGTAAATTAGCCAAGTAAATTTACTCTTGTATATATTTATAGACGAAGTTTTAGAAATATTTTGCCTTTGAATTTCTAACAAGTTAACAAACGTAAAAAATTGAGATTCAGAATATTGTAATATGTAATTACAAATACTAATGTTACAAAATTTTTGAAGTTTTTTCTGTGAAAATTTGGTAGGTAGAATAACAATTCACCAAAAAACTACAAAAAATTTTGTTATTTGAAAAAGTACTTACTTAATATCTGTGAATCATTTTCGTAACGTTCGTAATAAAAAATTTAATTGAAAATATATTAACAATTAAAAATGAAAATTTCATTTGATTCATTTGATCACTTGCCATAGACTAAAAATCTCAGACAGATTAATAAAACAAAATTTTCATAAATCATTACTCATAAAAACAAAGTATAATTTATAGGCACTTATATTTCTATCAAACATTATATCCGTGTTTACGGAATAAAATTGAGTGTATCTTTAGTAAACTGCTAACTTGTACAAATCAACTTTGTTTTATGCAACGCCTGTGAAATCTAGCACAATTTTTTTCTTCTGATCAATAAATTGCATAAATCAATCGAGAATATAATTACTTACAATAACATATAATTTTTCCCCCGCAAAGGCATAACTAATCTCGGGAAAAGCTTGATTACTTACTGATAAAGTGATGCTTCAGCAAGAATGGACTGCTGATTGTCTCCAGTTTTATAACAGCATTTGTAGAGCCTCTTTGCTCGGCATATTCTAACAAGGAAAAATTAACATGATTCAGCTTTTTGTGACGTTGCAGCTCATCGTATGCCGCCGAATGTTAGATATAAATTATTTTAGTTTTTCTTATCTAAAAAGTGGAGTACGAATTTTGACACTAAGCAAGCTTCCAGACAAGCGCTCTTCGATTTCAGACGACTCGACTTTTTTGCCATTGTCCTCAGTTTTCATAATACTTGATCTTTTTAAAACTGAGACCAAAGTTCATTTCTTAAAAATTCTTTTTTTTTTTACTATCTTTTTACATAATATTTAATAAGATTTGATAATATATTAAAAGTATTATTTTTAAAATTGTTATAACTTTTGGATAAACCAATTTTGTTAAAATTATGTCATTCAAAATTTGAAAATCTAAGATTTAAAATGCTCAATCTTATTTTTACTCTTTCAACAATTGATTTGTTTAATTTTAGTGTCAAAATAAGTACTACACTTTTTCTGTTTTTAATCAATTCCTCTAGACTTTGTTCTGCTTTGCTGAGGTCCTGTCGAGTTTAACTATGGGGTGCATTTGCAACACGTTTTTTTCCTCTATATGTATTTTTTGTAAAACGCCTAAGTTTTTGTAAAATAAATGTTTTTGTATACACTAGGCCATTGTATTCATATTTTGTCCCCTCCACGTAGCAAAAAAAAAGACTTAAACAACAATAATCTTTGTACATTGGATTTACATAGCTGTCGACACGAGGCAAAGCGTGTACGTCCTGTCGAGCGTCGAGCTTACATTTTTGCCTAATTTTCTCGGGTCACGGTGTCAAATCAAACTTACTTTTTTGGCAATTTTTCTCTCCCCCCTTTTCTCGTGCTAGACAAGCGAGAGAAAAACAAAATTGAAAATTAACCAGGAGACTTTTCATATTACAGGGAAATGCTCAGTTGCAAATGGACTTCTGCGGACTCGTGCATTTAATTTTTTAAGAGAAAAAAAAACAAACTCTGACAAACGAGAAATAATAAAAAAAAAACGAAAAAAAAAGCACACACAAAACGTACTCGAAATTCGAAAGCACCGCTAAAGCCTCAACTTGGGATATTTTGCAGAGCCGAGCGCCCATCTCAGCCAAACTCGTGGCCAACATGCTGTCCGTGGCCGGGGCCGATCACATCATCACCATGGACCTGCACGCCAGCCAGATCCAGGGCTTCTTCGACATTCCCGTGGACAATCTGTTCGCCGAGCCCGCAGTGCTCAAGTGGATCAAGGAGAACATCGCCGAGTGGAGGAACAGCACCATCGTATCGCCCGACGCGGGCGGCGCCAAGAGGTGAGCGAACTATACCCAAAGCCCGTGGCAATGTCAAAGAACCTGGGGGCTTTCGAAGCTTTGACTTCGTTCCAAGGCTATTAATAAAGTTTGAAGACGGGAGACACTGGGTTATTAGTGTCAAATTGCTTGGGTTTTGATAGGAGTTAGGTCGGGGATAAATGCCTCTGTGACACTGTTCTAGATGCGGGAGGGTTTTTGGCTTGATGCGGGTTACTGCTTTTGGTAACTGCGGCTCGGTGGTGAATTGGATTTTAGTTTGGCGCCGAGGTTTTTCTGAAGATAAGGCGGTATTGTGTTTCGGAATGGTTTGTTGTTAAAGAGTAAGGCGATTGTTTGAAAAATTGATAATGCCATTTGACTCTGAAATAAAAACTGAGTTATCAGTTTTAAAGTAAACTGCAATTGTGTTTAAACATTTAAATGTAAATACTTCAGTAATATTAACAACGCAGGTATAAAGTATTCCTTATCATAAGAAGGAATAGGCTAAAAATATATTTAAACATAAAGAACTAAGAAAATCATTTTTTTTTTTTTGTTATTAATGTTAAAGAAAAGATTCTCTATTTAATTTTTAATTTCTCATCAAAACTGTTAAATTAAAATGAAAAAAATTAATTTTTCTTTCTCTTTTCCAGAGTAACGTCGATCGCGGATCGTTTGAACGTCGACTTCGCCCTGATCCACAAGGAGAGGAAAAAGGCAAACGAAGTAGCAAGCATGGTCCTGGTCGGTGATGTAAAGGATCGAGTTGCTATCCTCGTTGACGACATGGCTGACACTTGCGGTACGATAGTTCACGCAGCTGACAAGCTGGTCGAGGCCGGCGCCATCAAAGTCTACGCTATCCTTACCCACGGTATCTTTAGTGGTCCCGCTATCAGCAGGATCAACAATGCCTGCTTCGAGGCCGTAGTCGTCACTAACACCATTCCCCAGGATGCGCATATGAAAGACTGCTCGAAAATCCAGGTATTTTCATGAACGATAATTTGTAGTGATTTTTTTGTTTAGTATTAAAAGTATAATGTTTTTAATGAATATTTTATTTTTAGTGCATAGATGTTTCGATGATGTTTGCCGAAGCAGTCAGGAGAACCCACAATGGAGAATCCGTGTCATATTTATTTTCGAATGTACCATATTAAATACTACTTCCTCGCGTTTGTTAGGTGGGCCACGTAAGAAGAATGTAACCGTATGTTAGTGATTTATTGCCTACTATCAGAAAAGGGTAAAAAGATCGAAATGAATTTGCCAGAGTGACTCGTTTCGACGACAGACGATGAAGTTATTGAAGCTCTAAAATCCGGAACGTCCATGACACCTTTATCAATAGTATCCTTCAATGTTTCGCGGCAACTTCCACTCTGGTTTTGCCACAATAAGGAAGAGTTAATATATTGAAAATTGTACCGCCGACGCTTTAGATACTGTGCAGTTAGGAATTATAAGCATGTGTAGATTTTTCCTGAATCTATAGATTACATAACACGCGATAAAATCTTGTATTTATCTGCGTACGTCTACGACAATGAAAATTATGGCACTGCAATGTTTATCATTATTATTGTTAAAATCAGGAAAACACCGTAAAACTGCCTTCTAGCTCTTTTTTTGTTTGCATTTAATGGATGAAAAAATTGGCGGTACTAAAATTTCTTCTTTTTACAAGCAAAACCACAAAGCAAATCACTATATTTTTTACCATTGGGCATGAATTTTTTATACAAAGTCATTGATAGTACTTGCAATAATGCATAATTTTTCTTACTATAACATTTGACTAAAAATTGGTTCTTAACCATTTTCGAAATCTTTTGATATAGAGTTGTTACTTTGAGATGAAATTTTTTGACATCTAAATATTTGATATGAAACCGAAAACAAGGATACTTTAAACATCAATTTGTTTATAGAACCTATTTTTAACAGGGTTGTGTACTGACAAATTACTTGTTTTACAGTACAGCTTGATTTACATAGTTTTAAAAATCTACACTTATAAGAAATGTCTGTGACAACACTTTCTCGATATTTTCAAATTGATACACTTGCGAAATAAATTACAATAAATTGATATTGTTCAGGCATTCTGTTTTGGAAAAATATTTGTTAGTATCTGATACGTAAATACTTTGTTATTTGCTTCTACATGCGTTGTAATTAAAAATATAAACAGATTTTCTTTTTTTACAAAAGTAAATGAACAAAATTTTGGAGTATTTTTATTTAATCAAAAAATATTTATTAAACCCTATGTGTTTAAAATGGTTTTATTATATAAATCTTCCAGGTCATATGATATTGATAAAAAATTCTAAAAATATATTTTTCAATCGTTTTTAATCACACAAATCAATATTAAAATTCTTTTGTTGGTATTTGAATGAACTTCTATGGAAGTTGAAATGTCCAAGAATTAAAAGTACAGCTTTAGAAGTCGTTTTTTTATGATAAAGATCGTAAAAATAAAATTTAAAAGTATAAATTTAATGATCACTGGGAACGTTGAGATATTACTGTGATTATATTATATATAATTAATATATTAATAAAACCATTTTAATCTTTATCCAAATTTCGATGGAGTAATATTGGTAAGTATACATATTCTAAATAAGACTTTTTTAACAAGAAATATGGTTTCATAAATTGCCAGAACTCTGTTTGATAAAGTTAGATTAATTATAGCAAAATATATAAATTTTCTATGTAAAATGTTTACAATTACAATCTAGTGGATTGAGTGAACAGATTTCAACTTGACCAAAACTGGTCTTCATCAAGGAATTGGGCTAGAGACAATAATAATAAATGCCATAATGATAACTTTAACTATTTTATTTTAATTTTATTTATTGGTCTAATAAAGTACAAAAAATTGTAAAGCTAATAAAAATTTTTGAGATTACTAAAGGAATAATGGCACTTTGGAATGCTCACAAGGTTAAAACAAAAGAACCTTTTGTAAAGAAAAGTTATTGTTTGCCTTTGAGAACTAAATTGCCATTAGAAAGTGTAATTTTTTTACTACTATAATTTGATGAATTCATGTTTGATATTTACATTTGTGGGATCTATGTTCTTATCAGATAAGCCGAACTTTTTTTGCCTTTATCCTTAAGTCAAACACAATTTCCGTAATTTATTAATACTTATATGTTATAAAGCTAGTGTCGACAGTCATATCACAATCAGAATCAAACAGTTTGCATAAAGCTGTAACTTATTTGCTATATATTATTTTTGAAACTACAAAATCGTGAAAAATTAAATTATTTTTTTTGAAGTTGCGAGTTTTTTGAGCTTACATAGATTTAAATATTTAGGGTATTCAAGAACATTTAAGTTTTATGCGTAGCTAATCCATTAATTTATTACGCAAACTTTTATAGATTATATTATATTTCCCATACTTATTTCAGATCTTTAAGATTTGAGTTTACAGAATATCCAAAATATTCAAATCGGATGTCATCAAAATAATACACTCCAACTAGCAAGCAGTATAACTTCAACAGCAGCATACTTGGTAGAAATTTTTTTTTGAAACAGAAAGCAGACATACGTGAACGTAAAATTTTATTTACATTCTAAAATAGGTCCATAAAATTGAATTATTACGACTCAGTATACCAAAAAATATCAGCACCACAGTCGACAAATTTTTTAAACTGATATAAAATCGCAATAAAGTTCCAATTTAAACAGTTTTAGAAATCGATTTCATGGACTATTTTTGAGGCTGTAAAATGCGATTTTTCGTCCACGCATAAACGTTGAATTTTACGTCCTAAGAAACACTCTCGCGAATATGCAAAATTTCATTTAGACCGGGTTACAATTTAACAATTCTACAAAAATAAAGTGGTAATTGCATTGCATATTCACTCCGTACGAAAATAAACTAAATTAGTTATTTTAAAATCAAGAGTTTAGAAACCATCCATACAATTTATGAAGTATCAAAAAACATTGTTTCTTCAATCGTCTAAAATTATGCTCTATCTAATGTGGTTTACCGGTCTTCATACGCTACGATCTCGATTTGCATTTTACGACCTTGTCATAAAAATTACTACATCGGTGCAAAAACTAAATACGCATTTTTTTAAATTAATAAAGCTCAGAACCAAAGTCTTAACTTTGCCATGCACCAATAGAAAACTAAGCACCCAGGGAGATAAAGAACGAATAGTTCTAACTTGCTTGTAAATTCGATCATTCTCGCCTTCGACTCGCATAGCAAACATATGATCTGAGGCATTCTTTTTTATCTCCCAAAACGCAAATATAATTTTTTTACACACCCACGCCAAAAATGCAAATTATTCATTCCCGCACGGGATAAGAATAGACACTTTTGGAAGGGGTATATAAAAAAAAATAATTTGTCTTCTTGTCATCTTATTCATAAATTATATAAACTTATTATTCTGTTGATTTGTCCGTTCATATTTTATGCTAGTGTAAAATTCAGTTCCAGTAAATATCATACTAGCTAGAGATGATAAATACTACAATTAATTACGTTTTCTCTACACCTGGTGGCAATGTGACATCAAATACTATAGGTAGATTATTGGGTAAATAATTTATGTCACATGTTGAAGCATTAATATATATTATTTTTCCATCACTCGATATTCCATATCCTAAAAAAAACAACAAATATAAAAATAATAAATAATACTTTATATTAAAGACTATAAATTAAAAATTTTATAAGAAAAGAAACAGTAGCATTTAAATATCTTTGTACCTTCATGAATATGTCCAAATACATGATATTTCGGTAAAACGCGGTTTTGAACAGTACTCAGTAACTCAACACAACCTGCTCTTACTCCACTACAACAAAGATCACCATGGCCTATTGGTGGTGTATGGGTTACTAATATATCAGTATCAGCAGGGATCATATCCCATTTGGATAAACATGGTTCTCCTCGAGGCACATTAAATGCCCATTTACAAAACTCTGGTTGCCTACAAAATAACAAAATATTAAAGCTATATAATTACCTTTATTTATATTTTAGTACACATAATCATAATTTCAAATTTATATAAAATGTAAAAATTTTAAAGTATATAAAAAACTATTTTATCTACAGAAAGAAATAGGGAAAATAGATAGAGAAAAAATACATACCAAGGTGTACCATAAATTTTAATTCCACAAATTACAATTTCTGAATCTTCCAAATAAGTACAATTTGTTAATTTATCTTTTACATTACTTGTTTTGACAGCTTCAGTCAAAACATCTTTTGACATTCCTAAAGTTGGTATGCTGTCAAATATACTAGTTCCTGTAGTCTTCTGTCTATCGCCAGAAGGATGAATAGAAAATGGATGGGTAAATGTAGAATCAAAGCTAAGCTCATGATTTCCAGCGATAACTATTTTATGTTTGTGAGGGAGATTACCTAAAAAAATAAAAGAATTAATTTTAATCTAAGATTATTTTTTCTTGGTTTCAACTCATATTTTAAATAATTTTTTAAAAAAAGTTTAATTTTGGCATTATCATAAAAACTTTGCAATTTTTACCAATCCAGTTGTTAAAGTCTATAACTTCTTCAATACTTCCACACTTAGTAAAATCTCCAGCATGTATAAAAACATCTCCATTTGGAATGTCAAACTTTATGTATGGAGTCAGAGAATGAGTATCACTCATGCAGACAACTCGAAGCTAGAATAAGTAATTACTATTACTTTATCTATTTAGAACAGGCAATAATTACATGTAAATCTAAAAATTACCTTATCTCTTGGAGCTTCTGTTGTTGGAGTTTTAGCAAATATTTTCACAACCTTTTGCTTTTGTGAAAGTTCCTGCCAAGCTGCAGTTGGGTTTCCTGTAAGCGGGTGAACTGAAATCTTCATGACTGTTATTGTTTAGTACCAAAATTACTTTAAAACATTGACTTAACTAAAGATTTTCACGTTTCTAAGCATTTTTCACAGGTTCTCCAATTTGGAGCACGAGTTTTATTTCGTCATTTTACACCATAATTACGGACAGCTATCCATTCATTTTTAAATCACAATCAACAGCGTTACAATTAAATACTAATTAACACTGGAATACTTATAAAAACTCCCATTCATACAAGCCACTTCCTCGCGGCTAATCGCAGGCTAATAAACGCCGATACCAAATCCGTCATAAACCGCACACACACGAACGTCCACCGAAATTTCACAAAAACTAACCTAACCCGACTCCCGCTGGAAGACGCGTATTAACCTTTGGACAGACAGATCGGCCATCGGCCATAATATAATAATCAACAGCACACACTCGGCATACGCTCGCCAAGTAGTTAGGGCAGTACTTTGCAAGTCATCGTGGCATATTTATACTTATAAAAACTTCGCTTACGCTGTATTTTGGAGTTTTTCCGATTGCTTAGACTTATTTTAGTAGTCGCGGAACTGCACAGTAGTCAAGATGCTCCGAAAGGTAAGCCAGCTCGTCTTTTATTTGATTGTTGCGATTAATTTTTACCGAGTTGACGAAAAACTGTATATTTTGATCTTTTTGATTATAACTGATTGTATGATTTTTTTTAGGTCGCTAATTCGTCGGTGCTCAAAAGCGCTGCTAAAAGTTTTTCAACAACTTCAGCTTCTAATAATATCAGTTTTCGTAAGTAGCTTTCAATTTGTATTCTTAAAAATTTTTTAGATATGCATTTTTCAAGTACTATTATGTAATTTAATATATATTAAAGTAGTTGCATAAATCTTGTGCATGTGGCATGTCTACGATAAGAAGTCTGAAAACAGAATGCATAATTTTTGTATCTAATGCTTTCTAATTTTATTTATTATTAGTTAAAAATTATCCTAATTAGTTTTTAGATAATTTATAGATTTAATATGTGCAAAATAATACAAAATAATCTTGATATTTTCTTCAATATTATTATACATAAATATTGTATTAAAATAAATTTTTAAAAAAATAATTAAGGATTCGATTCCCTTTATAGAACTCAATGACATCCAGAAGGAAATGAAAGAAGTTGCAGAAAAATTTACCAGAGAAGAGATTATACCAGTAGCTGCAGAGTATGATCGTACAGGAAAATATCCTTGGGAACTTGTTAAGAAAGCTTGGAGTTTAGGTCTTTTAAATCACCATATTCCACAAAGTGCTGGTATGAAATACGTCTTAATATTTTCAAGTCTCATTCTTTAATAGTAAATTAATGAAAAATGTTACTCATTTTTAGGTGGACTTGAATTAGGAATTTTTGACGGATGTATAGTTAGTGAAGCTATTGCTTATGGATGTACTGGAATTAAAACTGCTCTAGAAGGATCAGGTCTTGGAGTACGTATAATGTTTATAAAGTAATTTAAATTAGTTTTAGAAACATTTTAATAAATATTTTTTTACTTATAGCAAACACCTGTTATTATGGCTGGTAATAAGGAACAACAAAAGAAATATCTTGGAAGATTAATCGAAGAGCCTTTAGTAGCAGTAAGTATTCATAATTTGGAGAAACATGGCATTTTTTAAGAAAGAATTTGATCTACATTTAGCAATGAATTTAGATCTATATTAGATTGTAAATTCTTAGTAAAAATTCTCAAAAACGTTATCATAATTAAATTTTAATCCATTCATATTCACAACACATTAAACTTAATAGAAAACCAATAACTGTAATCAGAATATTATTTTTGATGTTTAATAAATACTTTTTTCTAATTTTAGGCTTACTGTGTAACTGAACCAGGTACAGGATCAGATGTAGCAGGAGTAAAAACTAAAGCCGTAAAAAAAGGTAATGAATGGATCCTCAATGGAACTAAAATGTGGATTACCAATGGAGGAGTTGCAAACTGGTACTTTGTTTTGGCTCGAACAAATCCTGATCCAAAAGCTCCAGCTAGCAAAGCTTTTACTGGATTCATTGTTGAGCGTGAATGGGAAGGTGTAGTCCCTGGTCGTAAAGTATGTTTCAATAAAAATATATAATATTAACATTTTACTTTTTACACAATATTTGACTAATTAGAAATTTATGTAAATTAATGTAACTTATAGGAAATAAATATGGGGCAAAGGGCATCAGATACCCGCATGGTTACTTTTGAAGATGTCCGAGTTCCAGAAGAAAATGTATTGATTGGAGAGGGTGCTGGATTTAAAGTAGCTATGGGAACTTTTGATAAAACTAGACCAGCAGTAAGTTAATTTACTTAAATTTTATATAATTAATATCTATATTTTATTGATACAATATTAATAATTATAAGTTGAAATGTTGATAGCAGTTTATAGTAAAATAATTAGATGTAAAAAAAAGCACATAGCCCATTTATATTGCCCATGTGCCCTTTAATTTTAATACGTTTACGTTTCTGTCTTTATATATATAAAAATTTTCATATATAATAAAAAAAATGTAATGAAAATTCGTCTATATTTTAATATTACGTTAAAATTTATTTTAAACTTAAATTTCAAAGGTTGCATGCGGTGCTGTTGGTCTTGCTCATAGAGCTTTGGATGAAGCAACAAAATATGCTTTGGAACGCAAAGCGTTTGGTAAACCGATCGCTGAACATCAAGCAGTAGCTTTTATGCTAGCTGATATGGCGATCGGTGTTGAGACTGCAAGACTTGCCTGGATGAAATCTGCATATGCACTTGACAACAAAGAACCCAATGGCTCTATGCTTGCCAGTATTGCAAAGTGTTATGCTGCAGATGTTGCCAACAAATGCGCGACTGATGCAGTTCAGGTAAAAATTTAATATTTTTTTATAAATTAAATTTACAAGTTTTAGTTAAAGTTTGAAAAAAAGTTTGATTCATAATTTTCTTTTATTTCTTATTTAGATTTTCGGTGGAGCCGGTTTCAATTCCGAATATCCAGTCGAGAAACTGATGAGAGATGCCAAAATCTATCAAATATATGAAGGAACTGCGCAAATTCAAAGACTGATTATTTCTCGACATCTTTTTAATAACGCCAAACAAGGAGGAAATTAAAGTAGTAATTAATTGTATTTTGTTAAGTTTTATATAAGTAATATTATGATCAATGCAAATAATTTTTATAAAAAGAAAAATGTGACAGATATACTCCAATATATTTTTACACATATACGATTTACTTAACAATTTTATACAAATATTTTTAGCTAAATGTATATAACGTTAAAAAAAATTAATCAAAATGTTTTATACTGTCAATATACAAATTATATACTGTTATTGTTATGTATACAGGTGAAAAAAACTTATTTAAAATTTTGTAATATAATAAACGATTCTAAAAATTAGTATGATTTGTTATATTTTTTATCTTATTAAACTATAAAAAATACTTTAATTAAACATATCTATAATTTGATAATTAAGTATAAAAAATTCTGTGACACATGCACGGCCAAAAAGCAAGAACAAAAGATATTTTATATGTAGACCAAAAAGAAAATTTTTTATTTGCTTTTCCAGAATTAAATAACAACGGATAAATTGTTTTTTTCATTCAAAAAACGTAAAAATTAAGATATACGTTAAAAAAACTTCGACTCTCAATATACATATACACTCGCTTTTAACTCATACTACTTACAAACAACGCACTTGAGAAATAAATCTCCACTTACCGCCCTCGGTAAATAATATAATTGTGAATTTTTAATTTTTCTGTAATATAAAAGGTATGCTGCTCTTTTAAATATTAAATAAATAAAAGATAATGTTTAAAATATACTTTTCGGTATTAAACAAATCAAATTCATATGTCATTTAAGATTAAATTAAATTTTTATTTTTTCTCTTATTTTTTATCATAAATTCATACTTTCTAAAGAATAATGTGTAAATTATTAAATTTTAGATTTTTAAAACGTATATTACATGCTGTACAGTTATTTATGTAATCTCAAGTATTTCTTAAATAATTTTTTAAGTATGTCATTCAAAAGTTTAATTCAAAAATCTGAAAAAAATTTCATTTTTGTGTAGCAAAAAAATGTACTTTATTGCAGAATAAGGAGATAAAATAAGCTATTTCTAGCAAGGGTGGGATATTTAGATCCTGAATTTAATACACCTCTCCTTTATTTTTCCTCCGCGTGTTGTTTAATGATCAATATTATTTTGTAAAAATAATATTATTATATCTATGTAGCTAGCTAACCTACCCTTTATGTAAACATACCAAAGACTCGTTTATAAGAACATTCGAATCAAACAGAATCTCAATAGAAATGTTTTGTTTCTTAAACAACAAAATGTACACGCGAATTATTGAAACTCGTTGATTCTACTGTAAAAAGCGTAAATTTAAATTAAAAATTGAATTGACAGCAAGGTCCGGAAAAGGCTTCGAGTGCTCATTTCTGATATCTACAAATGATACCTAGAACCCTTAGTTTCATTAAATTTTTATTAAATGGTATTATTTTAAAGGAGATAAAATTATAGGAAAAAAAATTAGTTTCAATATTTTACAAATTATAATTTGCAATTATATTAAAAAACTACAAATTTCTAGATTATTTTGCAAAAAGTTAAAAAATTAAAATAGAACAATTATTAATTCAATGACATCATAAAATAAATTTAGAAATTAACAAACTTCCTCTTTGCCTAAAATTAGTTTCTTCAAACAAACGCCTTGTGGATACTTTTGCTACTCAGAAAATAAAGCGTCAAATAAAGTTAAAAAATTAATAAAAATTTGAATAATGGAATCTCATTAAACAATTATGAACTTGTGGGAAAATTTTTTTATTTTTAACTTATTTTAGAAGCAAATTACATCTACTTTTTTCTTAGAATTATGAATACAATAGTACACATTATATTATTTTAAATTAATTAAAGTGTATAATTGATTCGATTTTCGGTAAATAAATTTTCAATTCAATCAATTAAACTTTTATTTTGATAACTAAATTTTTTTTCAGCGGATTCACAAATGCTTTTTGAAGTATAATTTTTTAATTTTTTTTATCAAAAATATACTGTTGTACGCTAAAGTAGTGGTAAAATTGAACCACTATCTCAGTAAATGGGCCCTGAAATTTATTTCATAATTTTTTTTTGGTATTTTATTTATTTTATTTTTCTCAATCTATGTATAAATGTAAAAATAAATAGAATATAAAAAATTACGAAATTACCTTCGGGGTCAATTCACTGAGGTAGTGGCTAAATTTTATGAGTTCTTTTGCCTAAAATAGTTAATTTTTGATGAAAGCTAAATTTTTTAACCAAAAGGTCTGAACTGCTCTCGTGAAAGAAGAATCTGCGAAAAAATTATAGTAGGAATTATATCAAACAATTATATCAAGGAATTATTATTATGTTACTATATCGATGATTCAAATTCGAAAAGACTTATCTTCTGTGCTTATACACAGAAGATAAGTATATTTTCAAATTGAAACAATAGTTTAATTTATAATACACTTAATAAAATTTCATACACCGTCTTGTAAAATTTCTTGCAACGTCTAATAATCTTTATCACATTTACAACCTGCATATCAACTTTACTGACAAGTATTATAATTGTTCCAAAACTTTTCCAAAATCTCTAGCTATCATTTAAATAAACGTCCAAAAACTTCAATATCCATCCCTCAAAAATAACAAACTCACCGTGCCTACATACCGCGCCCATCGCCCGCCCAACAAGTATAATTACGTTATTCAATTTCAGCGGTCCCCAAACCAGCGCATAATAACCATATATAACCATCACAATCGCGCAACTTTCCCTCCACGCGCCGAGAAAATAGGCCCGCGCCCATCAAAAGGCACGCGCTGAAAAACCAGCGCAAACATCCTCGCACAGGTGTATAAACTCGCATTGTCCGCCGAATTAAGGTATATCAATCCCGCTTTCGAATTCGGCGCCTCAATCATCATAAAGAGACATTAAAACGCATACGTACCCTCGCATTATACGTTAATCGCCACTTTCATTAAAAGCGCTTACCGCTGCAGCCTGACGAATATTATGCAACACGCGCTTTCAGCTCTCTGTGTGTATGTATATATGAGGCGTACTTAAATAAGTGTGCTAGGTGGGTATATGTATGAGAAAACGCCGCGCGCCTCGTGGCACCTGACGCGCGCGCGCGCGACCTGACCTACTTTTTCGCGACGGAGCGATGTGCACGCCTATGTGGATAGGCCTCTCCGCTCGCTCTGCTAATATAGCTTCTGTAGGTGTTGGCCTTTTTTGCCGGCTGGAGTGAGAGAGTGAGTGAGGATAGAGTGAGGTGGGTTTTTTTGTTTGGTTTTGATGGTTTGTTTTTCAGGTTGGTGGAGTTGGTGGTTTGAGTGTAGGTTTTAGGATTGAGTAGAGATTGAGACTTTATTTGAGGGTGTGGAAGTGGAAGACAATATGATGAATGGGATGCGTTTTAAATTTTAGTGGAAATTTGTTTTAGGATAGAGGATTTTAATTTTCATTAATTCAAATTTTTGTTCCGTAAATTCTGAATTAGTTATGTCATTTTAACCTTTTATTTTTTTAGTTGCTTTTGTACAAAATTTAAGTTTTAAATTTTTAAGATTAGTATGGGAGACTTACACGATCCGAACTTTATTTTCTAAAATTTATATGGTGAATCTTAAATTTAAAAATGAGATTTAATAATTAACTTTGTTAGATTGAACTTGGTGACATTATTAAACTTTAATTTATTCTTGTACAAGTACCGTAGAACGGATCTAATCAAGCGAATTGCAAATTTATTTTTTATTTTTTTTCTAAAGTTTTTTCAGCTGTTATAATATCGTGATATAATCAAAAACTTTTGCTTTTGCAGTGGCTTAAGTGATTGAAAAAGGGATACGTACTTTACTAGTAATTTGCTTAATTAGACTCATTCTAAGGTATTTCAATAAAAGAACTGTTAATAAATAGAAAAATATTTTTTAGTATATATTCAATGGTAACAAAAATTTAGAATCATAGAAATAAAAATGTTTTTATATAATTCTGTTCAAAAATAATAAAGCTTTGGTAAAATATTTATTGTTTAGTAAAGATTAATTCTTAAAAATTTGAAAATTTAAAAAAAAAATAAAACATTTTTTTACATTTTTCTTTTACGATCATAAGAAAGTAACAATATTCTTTATTTTTGATATCGAATTCTTTGTCCTTATCTAATTTTAGTTTTTCAAACTTTTCGCTTGATCTATTTATTCCACATAGTGGAAATTATTTTAACTTTTGTACAGAAAGCAGGCTTAGATATTCAAAATTTTGAAGTTTTTTTTAACAATAAATGAAATAATTTGGGCTTTCTGATAGACTCCAACATTCTCTTAAGACCAAGTGAAAGGTTGAAGTTCAAGATCTACACAAGATATTAATTAAACAGGATTCAAAACTTTATGAAGTAAATATTAATTTATTAGATTAGTTCAAAACAATATTTTCTAAATATTTTATGTTTTATTAGAAACTGACATCGTCTGTTTTTAGAAAAGTTATTGACTTTGTTAAAAAAAAATTATTCATGTTAAAATTTCGGCAATTTTGATACGATTGAATTTGGATATTTCTCTGTCTATCTTCTCTTTTTTAACAAATCTGATCAAAATTTTTTGAAAAACGGCCAACGATAGCTTCTTGTAAAATATACAATCTTTAGAAAGAAATTTTTGTTTGGCAAATTTAATTTTCATGTTTATGAAATAAATTTTGAATTCCCGCATATGAAATTTCCCCAGAGAATTTTATTCGACCTTTTCACATCCTTCTAATGCAATGAAACCGATTTTTTAAAGATTTAAGTTATTGTATTAATGGAGAACAGAAACGTAATGATGCGACATTCTTGAAAAATTAAAAATTAAATGTACAAAAACTAGATTTTTCCATTCGCTAAAAGGAACATTTCATATCACCTTAGTATCAGATTTGTTATGCAGACTGAAGAAATCTATTATTTTATCATTTTTTTTGAAAGCGTCATTATCACATTATTGTTCTCTAAAATAACAAATTAACGACAAAGTATTAAAAAATTTTAATTTAAATACAAAACAATAGGCGTCGTCAATAAGCAGCTTTGGATTTAAACATTGAATTTATCAAAATTGTAATTGAGCATACAAGATAA
Organism: Eupelmus urozonus; assembly: GCA_900480035.1. Lineage (NCBI taxonomy): Eukaryota > Metazoa > Arthropoda > Insecta > Hymenoptera > Eupelmidae > Eupelmus > Eupelmus urozonus. The sequence continues at coordinate 13,973 of UELX01001651.1, read as the reverse complement.
AGTCAATATTCAACGTTTAACTATAAATCCAAAAATATATTATTTTCAATTTTTCGGTAAAACATTTGATGTGTTTTATGAGCAAAACTAGCTCAAAGTCCATGAATAAAATTTGAATATCACTGTGATTTTCACTCATACACGTAATTATCGGAAACATATAATTACGGCGTGAATAAGTAGTTACGGCATCGACATATTCAGACCGCGCTGTAATTTTTTCTGCTTCTTGATATTTAATTTATAAAACTAATTTTCCATTCAGAATACAGAATTTTTATTCTGCTTCTCAAAACCCTAATATTTAAAAACAGGTTTCAAAAATGTGAATTTACATGATAGTTAGGCTATGACAGCGACTGATTTTAGACTACTCTAATGAGAAGCTTAATTTAGCAATATTTAAGTTAGTAAAAGAAACAGGCAGGCGCAAAGTATTCTAGAAAAAATTAACACGATTTTTCACTTATTTAAAATCCTTAAAAAGGGTGGGAGTCATTTGAGCATAAAAAGGAGAATGCAGCGAAACAGAAGCCAAACTGGCACTGACGGTCAGTCGAAAATACAAATATCGAGAAGGCTCATAAATTATGTAACGCTTAGAGAGAGCTAGGCGATCATAGTGCAGATATTTTGCGCAAACATCAAATAGGTCGCGTGCGCATTTGATACAATCTTGCTGCTTTTCGCCGACTAGATAAAATTTTCATTTTCACTAGCGATGCGTATACCGATCGAAAAGTTTAATAATTTAATTTTTCTCAGAATAATATTAATTATGATTTTTCTTACATATTGAAAAATTATAAACATCCTGTGATTTTCAAAAATTTAAATTAAACCCAAAAAATTTTAGCTCGCAAATGAATACTTAAAATAGCCCATAAAAAAAATTTAGAACAAAAAAAATATTATCTCACCCATCGTAAAATGTTTCACACGACTTAGCAAACCGCCAAAGCAGCGCAAAATTTTTATCAGGCCAACTCGAAGCCGATTTTCTGAGAAAACCGCAATGACATCAAGTTGGTACTACTCGCGTCAAATGCACTCATCGCGCGCCTGCACTCATCAACAAATCGGGCCCCCACCCTGGAAAGCTCGAAAATTCAGTGACAGCCAGCAGGCCGCCGATTCAACAAGTGTTGCCGTCGCTGAAAACAAACGAACGTCGAAGGCCAAGACAGTTCCGGACTGAGCCTGCTCGTGCTTATAAAAAAACTCAAGCGAAGAACACAATAAAGTTCAGTCGTCAATGTAAACTCGCTCGGAAAACGACGGCCGTGAAATGCAGGGGAATTTCCGGCTTAACCTAGAAATTCCGTCGGCCCTGCCGGCATCCAGAATCTTCGCCTTGAAAAACCTAACCAAGTGAAGCTGCGCACTTCGGATTCAGTCATCTTAAAAATCGTTAAGTATACAAAACATATAAAAAAAACGTACGACTCACCAACCATGAAAAAAAGAGCCGGGCGCTTAAGAAACTCGGCCCGAGGCTGCTTACGGCGCCGCATATGAGAGAAAAAACTCGCGCGCGCGAGCATAGGAGCCTGTCAGCGCACGCGCGCGATTTCCTATATATAGGTGTGTGTACATACTGTCGCCGATAAGTGCGTGTGTGCATATAATTTTGAGAATTCGGCTGACCGTCAGGATACCAAAGTCGCGTTCTATTTTCTATTTGCAAGCTAGGCCCGGCTAGAGAACTGTGTTTTGGCATTGGCGAATTGCGTAACTGTGGTGGGGCAGTCGCGGAATTCCGATGAGTGTTTTTCTTAACGATGTTTTCCTCTAGGTTGTGAATGATTGTCGCAGTTGTATTGTTCTTGGATGTTTCTAAGCTAAGAGGCTCGTACGAAAGTAGTTTTGCCTATATACTAAAGACTGAAAAAATTTAATAGATTCCAAAAATTTAGTGTATTAGATGCAAAATCACGATCCGCCGACTCCTCTCAAATCAGTCTAATCAAAACCCCCCTCTAGTAAACTTCGCGCATAATTAGAGCCCACAGAAAGCGCCTAGTTAGCAGACTCTCCTAACCACTTTCAATTTTATTTTCTAGCGAGAGCCGCATGCAGCTAGCCATCAGAGTAGAGCAGCCGGCGCACATATACACACAAGAGAGCAAAGAGAGAAAGAGAGGCAAAATGAGCCGTAAACTTGACCGTCGGCAACGGTCAGGGACGAGAGTCAGCGACCGTCCCTCTCATCATGCGTGTGCGTGAATCTCCCGGCGGCGGGCCGCATGAGCGAGCGGGACAAAGCGAGCCGGAGAAGAAGGAAGAGAGAGAGAAGAGGAGAGAGAGAGAGAGAGCGCGGGGCAGAGCAGCATCATCGCCGGGACACACAGGCGCGGCGCCGACAGAGATCCGCGGAAGCGCGAGACTAAACCAAGGACAGAGGGAGAGAGACAGACAGACAGCGCGCTCTCTCTGTCTCGCTCTCGCTCGCTCTTCAATCGGGCAGTGTGTGTATACACATGCGTGTGTGTGTGTGCGTGCCGTGTCGTCGTCCGCGAGGAGCACATCCCAGAGAGAGGGTACAGTGTGTGTGTAAGTCAAGTGGCCTACAGACCTACATTTGTCTAACGTTCGATTTTTTCTCTCTCGCACGGGGAGTTCACTCTCTCCGATCATCTGTCTCTCTCTCTCTCTCCTACAGTACACACGTTTTGCACATATGTGTAGGTGAATCACCGTGCCTGAGCCGGCGACAGGAGCCCAGGCTGTTGCGGCGCGCGCGCTGGATGAGGAAAAACTCCCGGAGGAACGTGTGCGGCTGCCTTTTTTTCTCTCAGCGCCTAACAACGCAGGCGCGCTCGCGCCCAAATATCTGCGTCGTCTGAAGAATAAGTGCGTATACACGGAGGGGACTGTCGGCTGGGAGAGTATATAGAAGAGCGCGATGACGAGTGCAGCCAGCAGCAGTGCGAGCTGCCGGACGTCCGTCTGAAAGAGAGCGAGAGAGGATATTGGCCGTGAGAGAGAGAGAGAAAGAGTGGATAGAGGAGAGGTGACAGTTTCGTGACCCTCGCCAAGAGCAGCAGCAGAGAGCCGCCAGCCAGCGCTGAGGGAGAGAAAGAGAGAGTGAGTGAGTGACAGAGGGAGAGAGAGGGAACGACAACACTCTCTCTTTCTTTCTGCTCACGACGTGCGTGTGCGTTTTAACACAGAGAAAGAGAGAGGCGCGCACAGACAGAAGTAATCAGACTATTTTTATTAACTATAGAGAGAGAGACCGGTAGTGCGCGCGGCTCGTTATATTTTTTACATGAAAAAATATCTCAGTCTGTTTTTGTGACATGAGATCAAATGCTCAGGGTGTAGTCTCACTATTGGATGCTTCTTTTCTATCTTTTCATCGTTTTTTTCTCCCCAGCTGAGAAACAACACTGAGTGATCAAAGCATCCGAGTGCCTTAGGAGGCTCTTTTTGCCTGGAGAGTTCCAGTGTGCACGCTGCAGCTTCGCAAAGAAAGGAGCAGCCAGAGAGAGACTGTAGAAGCTTTGAAGTATTCAAGGGCCAAGTGTGCTTTCCAGAAGTGGCTCTACAACTGAGGATTTTGGATTGCGGAGAGCAAGCTGAGCTGTTAGCAGTTCTCCTATGATGCACGAAAGTCGAATGGCAGCAACGCTGAGCAACAGTGGCAGCATATCCGCTGGTACACCCAGCTCCGAAGCCATGGATTCGGAGAGCTCCAACACAGCAGCCAGCACCACAAGCCTCATGCCCGGAGAAGTCAGTACCAACAGCCTGGAGCTTGCTCCCCAGCAGCATCCCCAGCAGCAGCAGCAGCAGAGCCTAGACATGGTCTCTGAAGTAACAACAGCCGGGGACGTCGTCGTCGTGTCAGGTAATAACCTCAAAAAAGTTAGCTCTGTCTCGCCGCTTCGTTCTTTCAATTTCCATGCATGCGAGATACGTAAGCGCGCGCGCGCGCACACGTGTGCGCAAAACGCACACACGTGTTGACGCTGCGCGCGTATACGTGCACGCAGGGCTCTCTCTTTCTCCGTCTCTCTTTTTCTGGCTCTCTCGTGCACGCCTGTTACTACTACTCCGCTGGCCCGGCTCTTTGTTGTCGCGCTGCTCCAAGCACTGTTGCTGCTGCACGAGTCTGAGCTTGGCTTTTTAAAGTCGCGCTCCTTTATTTTCTCTCTCTCTCTCACCGCAGTCCCCCCGCTCTATATCCTCAACTCTCTCTTTCTCTCTCGAGGTATTCCTAGCCTACATTTCCCATCTCGCTCGCTCATGCCGGTATATATATACACACGGCACACACACTCCTTTCCCTTTCTCTGAGAGCGCGAGCAGGGCGCGCCTTTATGCGTGGATATACACGCGCGTTTTCTTTCCTTCTCTTTCACTCTCGCTCTCGCTCATTCACTTTCGTTGCGCTTTCTCTCTCTCTGTCTCTCGGCGCCGCGCGAGAGCCATTCCCTCCCATCTCCGCGCGGCGCTCGATTTCCTCTCTGCGCTAGACGTGCTAGTGCTATATAGCCAGGTACGTATATATGTTGTCTCTATGCCCACATGCGAAGCGTCTCGGCAGTTTCGCTCGGCGCTTCCTGCCTTCCCGCGCTCTCTGCTCCCCGGCTCCACCCACAATCCTTTATTTTTTTTTTTGTTTTCTTTGCCTACGGACTGCACGAGAGACTGCTCAAATTCTGTAATTTTTTTCCTTTCTTTCTAGCTCTTTCTCTTTGTAGTGCACGAAGGTACATGTCGGTGTGACTCGGCGAGTACGCATGTGTGCGCGCACGTGCGATGCGCGCTTCTAGAACTTTGTGTCCTGGAGGATGTATCGTCTATAGGTGGTTTTATTTATTTTTTTTATTTTTTTTTATTTTTGTCGATGCGACTGGAAGATTACGGAATTAATTATGATTGTTTTTGAGTTCTTCAACAGGTTGTTTTTGTGATGGATTATGAAGTTTGATTGAATCGTTATGGTATTAGCGTTGTGACGTCATGGAATAGTAGCACACGATAAACTAACACCAGTTTTGTGTATTGGGATTGGATTTTTAATTCAATTTGAATTTAAATTTTTCATGCAATTGAGAGCAATGCAATTTTGTAATAAACATTGAAAAATTTCAAAACAGTTGCCGGAAGTAATAAGCAAAAAGTATCAAGTAAACAACAATATTAAGTAGCACATCGTATCGTTTGCATAGTTTAATTTATCTTCTTTACTCTTACAGCAAAAGCATAATTGCAATAGAAATTACAAAACTCGAAGTTTAAGTACCTATAAGTAGTTATAATAATGCTATCTCAGAGATTAGAAATGAATGATTTTCTATTAACATATCAAAAGACAGATTTTAATACTTCCAAACGATTAATACACAAATATACATTCTCGACTCAATGCACATTCCCGCGGCCTTTTGATTAACAATATCAGTTCATTAGATTTTCTCCGGCGATACCGAGGCCCAAAATTCAAAGCCTGATTTATAACGCGAAATGATTAATAATGTTATTTACCTCGGGCGCGCAGCGCTTGCATACACAGAGATGTGTTTTGTGTATTACAAAATGCATTGCGTCACTGCATGATAATGTATTTTTTTACAGCCCGGCACACGTAAATAGAGGAGGCTCACGGGTATACATGTATAAGCGCGCGCGAGAGCGCAGGTTCGTAAAGGTGATTAGCGTGCGAGAGTATATATACGTGTGCATGTATAGCTGTACGCTTGAAATGCGAGATATTCGATTACGCGGGCGTTTCGTGCGCACCGCACGCCTAGAATGAAAGAGATGCCATGACGAGGAAACTTAAAAAATCTGGTGATTTTGCTGACGAGGGCCATAACTTATTTTGATTGCCGTGTGCTTTTGTAAATAAACGAGAGATTTCAAAAGGTCTGGTAGAGCGTCTAGGTGCAGGTTATTTTTACATAAATATTTCAAGTCTGCGTAAAGAATGTTGGGGAAATTATTTTTTTCAAAATTTTTGCTCGACAGAAGAGGACAGATTGATAGATACGAGTTACAATTTGTCGTTAACAATCAGTGTTACATTAATGCTATTATAGAAATGATAAACAAAACGTTAATATTATATAATATAATATTGTAAAAAGATGTAATTCATGTTTAAGCTGTATTAGACAAAATAATTATTTAAAGAAGAAAGTTACTCAACTCATTTATATACTTATCAGAATCTACTTGGCAGATCCTCAAGCCAGATTTTAAGTAATTTTAAAATTAGCTTCCACGTAAACAGAAACTGCGTTGCCCGTTTGCCAATCATGAAAAATTGTACAAAAAAATTCATAGCTATCAAATAAATTTATGCGTATAAATTTGTCCCTTCGAGAAGCCCACATAACGCTGTAAGTATGCGCAGAAGTCATCGCACGGGCGCGCACGCATGCGGACATGCGCGGCTGTAAACACAAAGTAGAGCCGCAGGCGGCTCGTGTACCATGCGTTCACCAGATTGACTGATCGATACCAGCGACAAAGGAGACGCCGCGCTCGTTCTACGCATCTGCGATTCTTCAAAAATGCTCCTCTTTATTATTGGCGCTCTCTGTGGGTTAATAATCGAGAAACAGTGTGTTTTATTTGTTTGTAATATGTAGGACGGTTCTGGTTTACGTAATCATTTCGTACATCGTTCAAATTGGTTATAAAAGTGGTATCAAAAGCGAAAAGATTACATTGTTTTTGTAAAACGCGCGCGCTTATCTGGAACTCATAATTTTATTTTTATCTCAGAAGAAACAATTAAACGATAAGAAATGCATTTTGACTTACGGCATCCCCAATCTTACATTCATTCTCCATACTATCAACCCGACTTCATTCACATCCTTCCAAACGCTCTCATCCCCCAAAACTTCCTACCAAACCCCCCCACAATCAACAAAACATCTCGCACATCTTCCACACTCGCAACATCAAGTCGCTCGCAGGGTCACAATGCCTCGACGTAACCATACATCGAATATCGATCCCGGATCCTCGCGATCCGCGCACAACCGCAATTGATGTGTCAGCCGCATTCCTCGGCGGGCCGAGCCCCACCGCCGCCCAGAGCCATTTCTGCGGTCCGCGCACTTCCGGGGGTGTATATCGAGAAATTATTGCGCGCTGCGGTTCGAATGTTCTGCGCGCGCCGTTTGTATAAGCGCCGACCGCATTTCGCCGCCCGGCCGTACGTCTGCGCGAAATGCCAGCGCGGATTCGATCCGCGATCAGATGTTGAGCGGGTAAATTCATTGAATTATAAATATCGGGTTACGGGGGGATAGCTGGGTGTGCTGGATTTGCGTGAAAGGATTCGCTGAGTGTAATGGAATGAGCGGATTAAATGTTTGATTTTGTAACGATGTACGAAATGAAAATGTAAAAGAACTGTAACTGTTTGAGGTACTGATCAAAATTGTGTTCTGTAAACCATTTCCAGGCACGCTCTACATCCGAAGTTTACGCTCATTGCAATTAGCGCTTTGAAAATGTACCCGCTGTTTATCATCGACTGTTAAGCCCACTTTAACGAGCCGACGCTGTAAATTCGGGCTTGAACTTCCATTTGATCCGAACGATCGGGCTTTTGTTAATTCGCCGAGCCCGAAAACTGGGCCAGAGAGCAGAGAATCGTGGGCGGTCGTCGAGCGGCCGGCGTCTCCTCTTCGTCGCCCTTTTATTTTATTTTATATACTTCTTTTCGCTTTTTATACTCGCCTCTTTTTATACATACACTTGTGCTTCTCTATCGCTTGTATATTCTCTGTTATATAATGCCATTGTTGTTTGAAAACACGTTTTTTGCCGATTCTTATGTACGCGATGTTTATTGTCTGCGCTGCAGTTTCTCTCTCGGCATAATGGCTTGACCCATTTAACTTACCGGTGGCTAATTAATGAGATCGTTTAACAAAAAACGTGTTTTTTTGCATTTATTGTAAAATTATTATTACGTATATTACACTGTTAGCTATAAGTATAATGTACATGTTATTATTATTGTAACTGTAAGACAATGGACAAAAATGTCAAACAATGTTGCTCTGCTGTTGCTGCGACAAAATCACCCCCTTCCCACCCCCCAGCCCCTTTTTTCTAGCATACCCCGAAACGTCAGTAATGAGATGCAATTGCGTCGAAACTGCGCCCTGCGGACTGCTCCGATTTCCTTGGGCGAGGAATTCCAAGTAAACACGAAGGTACTGTGTTTGCTCGTCGATACTTGAACTGGGTTTTGCCGATGCGTAGATGTGATGAACACTTTTTTTTAGGACGGAGTCGTTGAACTTTGATTTTTTTTTGATTGATTTTATACAGGAATTACTGTATATCAAAAAAACATTTGCGATTTTATAGAAGATACTTTTTATTTTTAAAATTATATGTTACTGTTAAGAAAGGATTCAAGAAAAAAAATTTCAGGTAAGCTATTGAAACTATAAAATAGGTTCCAACAGTTTGCTAAATTAATTATAAAGTTAGTAATAGCAATCCTATTGGGAATTTAGTTCAAACTGAAGTACGATATTAAATTTATTCAAACTTATTGATTTCTCAAATTGTCGTTAGCAGTCATAGAAATTGTAATACGGAAAATAACGATTACATTATTATAAATCAATTCATAATAATTTAAAATTAACAATGAAAACTACTCATTTATAAGTAATCACTTATAAAAACATACAATTTTTTACATCCTCGGCGCAATATTTGAATTTTAAACGTAATATAATCAAACTTCTAAACTTTAATAAAAATTACTCAATGCGAATATCCGCTAAAGCGTATCGAATGAAGAAGTGTAGCAAAAAAGTAGGCAGTAGAGAATAGCGTTGAAAAAAAGCGTGATCAAAATCGAAACAGGTTGGCTGTAGTGTGGCGCACTCGAACGACGCTAAACGCGAACTTCGGAAGCTTATCGAATTCTGCAGGAATCTGCCGGGTTTCGTTTCAAAATCCTTCGATCGATGGCTGCACCTATACTGCGTGTACGCGTTTCATTCATGTTTATAGTTTTATTTATTTGCAATTTTGAAAATATTTGAAATAAATGTAGAATTGATTTTTGTTATTATGATTGTTAAACTCAGGTATCAATTAAAACTTGAAATCTATGTTATCGAAAATTTTTATTCGTGTTTAAGCATTATTTCTCGTCTTGCGATAACTAAATAACTTAAGATGTTTGTAATAAAAAGTATTAAAAATAATGAATATAAATTTTTAAAAATTATTTTTAAGCTTTATAGACTTTAAAAATTATACTTTTTTTTTAATTTTATGAATAGAAAATAATAAACTATTTAAATGCGAAAAAGATAAATTTTTATGAATCTGTGTCATAAAAGCTTCAAAAATACAATGAATACGAATGTTAAAATTAATAATTTTGGTCAACAACCTTTTTTAAAATTTGTTTTACTCACATATAAATATTGTTGCCCAACGATATGCTATGCAAAGAATGAAATGTAATTGCAGTAGTTACTTGAGGCCTAGTTAGTAATTAACGAAATTTAATTACTAACTAGGTTACTTGGAATAGATTTCAGGTTTACTTCGTTTCTTTGCTATTTAGTATTGTAAATGTAAAAACATTAGAAAAATTTATGAAAATTTTTCTACGCGAAACATTTTATATTTAATTTTCAATTTTATAAAAATATGCCATTGTCACTCTATTATTCTTCAGTAAAAAAAAAACTTGAAGACGAAAAATTTAGTAAAAGTTTTTAATAAAATACAAAAAAAATAATAAGTTATTTGATTACACGGTCGTTTCGGTACATGGGTATATTTGTTAAAATTATAAAAACTAATACAATACAAAATATTAATAGATAAATTTATTTAAAAAGGTTTATAATTATTAAATTTTATTGAATTCAAAAATAGTTGTTTTTACAAGTCAAATCAGTCGAGGAAAAAAAAATGATTTGACTCGTAAAAACAACTGTTTTTGAATTCAATCTTACCGAAATAATGAGTGCTTTAAAATTATAATGGAATTAAATTTTATTATTCACCCTGCTTGTATGAATTACCGTAAATTATATACTTTTCTAAATATCTATCTGGACGTCGATATTCAATTCAGTTTACTTTAAATATTGATACAGTATTGATAGACATGTCAACATTAGGTACTTAGTTAATTAAAATCACTTATTCCAATATTCCAACAAAATAATTCTATCTGCAATTTGAATTTTTGAATTTTGTTGAACTAAGTTACGGCGTATTTCACCATAAGAATGAGAGAAACAAGAAGTTTTTATTAACCATACCCTACAAAAATTCAAAAACTTAAAAAACAATTAGAATGAATGTATATACGTATTCTACTGATCCCCCTATTCTGTTATACTCTAACGCACACCTCTAAACATATACACGAACAAGGCACCTGTCGGAGCTATACAACCTGCGCAGCGCAGGTCAGAGTTTCTCGGGGCTCGCCAGGAATCCATCCTCTCTTCCGGCTCTCTCTCCTCTCCTTAATCCCTTTTACATCCTTTTTTCTTCTCATCCAATTCAGCCTCCTCTTGCGCACCTTTCGTCCAGCTCGCGACGTTTGTGTATCGGCAGGAATTTAACGACGGCTAATTACCGCGAACGAGAGGAATAATCGCTCGGTTTTATTTCCTTATGAGCGCGGTTGTTTATTATTGCGCTCTTGCGGATATTTGCGTTTACTGCGCGTGCGCGCGCTGTTATTTGCGAGCCCTGCGCTTTTTGTTTCGGATTTTTTTTATAGGTTAGAAAGGCTTTACAGTTGGCAGGCGAGATCGTTTCCTGATTTCTGGATGGCTTTTTACTGGCTTTTGTTGAGAGCTGGAGGTCTCAATGCCGATTGGAGAATAAAATGCTGGGTAAAGATTTAAGTGTTTTTTAAGTGGGTTTAAGAAGTCGTGTAAAAAGGACGGTATTCATAATTTTTATTAAGTAAAAAGTTTTGATTATTATTAAAGCTTTTTATTAATAGTATATTTTTGAAAAAAAAATTTCAATTGTTTATATTTGAGACCTTGAATGATGAGTTGAGTTTTTGCATGATGGAAAATATTTGGTTTAGAATACCTAAAAAATTATGAAAATATTCTGTAAATTTACTTTTACAAATTCAATAAACTGAATATTGATATCTCCTGAAACGTTGTTTTTATTGTTGATAGAATTTTTGAATATCTGTTATATGCAATATTTTTCAAAATTCAGATTTCAACAGATGTAATCAAATCGTAAAGCGCACACTAGCTTGGATATTGTTAAGATATTCCGGGAACCTAAATTGCACAAATAAATTGACGTGTAATGATTTTATCTAGTTTTATTTAGTAAAGACTAGAGAAGATACAAAAAAAATTATATTCTTATATTTTTAGAATACTTTAAAGTTAATAGTAAAATAGCAGAAGTATTAAAAATAATCTTAAACAATTTAATGGGTCCAATCATTAGAATGTTTTTAATAAAGAGATAATTTCACTTTTAAAACATTTTCAAGAGATTAAATAAAGAAACTATCTTTATATCACATATCTAAGCATTTTAATACAAATATTATCTAAATATCTACAATAAAAATTTTAAAAATATTTTGAAATTTGAAATTTATTAGAATTATAACTGTGTAATTGTAACTGCCTTTTAAAATTATTTATAAAAAATTATATTATATTTATTATTAAATTTGGTTTAATTATAAATTTTATTTTTTTTAATTATTTATTTTTTTATTTATTCATTGTTGTTTAATTTCGATTGTTGTTTAATAAAGTCGAAATCATGACACAATAAAGTTTCTTTTTTTACCAAATCATGTTTATAGCAATAAAATCATATAATTATAATGTATAACTTTTCGATTAAATAATAGCTTCCATCAAAACTGCAACCAATATAAAACTTAACTAACCTACACCTATAATCGTATTATCAAAAAGTGAAATCCGTTTCTAAAAACTCTCACAAGCCTCCTTGCAGGCCTGCCATCTGGCTGCCTTCTCCCAGGTCACGTTTTGGCACATTAGTCAGCTCCACAGGACGATATCCGGTTACCTATTCCATGTGTACTCTCGCGCCTGGCAACAGTTTCGCGCGCAAAGATGTAGAGTCTAACGCGCGGGGAAAACCTTTGACTCCACATCCGAGCTTCCATGACGTGATACCTGCCGGTATATGATTTTTAATGTGTGTTGAGAATAGTTTCGCAGTAAGAATTAAATAATTTAACGGTGAAAATTCTTAGTTTAGGTAATCGAATTGAGGCATGGTAGAAAAAATTGAAGCTTGTCATGTTCTAATTGGGAATTTTTTTCAGATTAACTAGTAAAAGAATTTAAAAAGAAAATTGCCGAGTTTCTTGAACTTATTGTACTTCAGGTTAATGTTTTTACCATTTGCCTAGCGAGTTAGTTGAAATGTGATACAAAAAAAGCTTTTTATAAGTTACAATTTTCATTTTGTATTTTTAAATTGATGAAATTTACATTGATAATTATAATTTCAAGTAGTACGCTAGGCGAGTGGTGAAGTCATCAGATTACATACTTCAAAAAGCATTTATGTACTCCGATATTTGTCATAGAATAACCGACAATATCAATCCACCTAATAATATATCATATGAGTAAATACATCAAGTATATATAAGAAAATTTTGTTCAATGAAAACGGATGTAAATTAAGTAAATAGTTTTTAAGATAAGAAATAACTTATTAAACAAAATATTTTTAATATAACTATTATTTAGCTTCACTGAACAGAGATACATTCCTATAATACGCGAATAAATTGAAGAGTTTTCTTAAGCTGTCGAAAAGTTTGTTTGCAGATAAATCCATAGATAAATATAAATTCCTCCTCTTCTTGCTAGTCGAACAGTTTCAGTGCATTTCTGTAACTTTTACCCTAACTTTAAAGTTGTGACAATATTTGTACGGAGAAAATTTGTTTATGGAACGGTTGCGTATTGCAAAGATTGTGTTAATAAACGAACATTTTACTTTATTTCGCGCATCTGAAAATTAATTTAAAGTGTAGTAATCAACAATTAAATTTTTCATCAAATCGATGGGCTAATTCTAACAATATAAAATTATTATTTTTTTCACAGTTTGTCAATAAAATTAAGGTCGATGTTACTCATACGACAAATGTACAACAGATGTCAAAATGTCATACAAATAAGTAAATTAAACGATATATTGATAGAAATAATTTAACTACAAGTACTATATGTCCTTATTATTTAATAAATTATTAAGGAAACAGCAAAATAATAAAGGAAAATTAAGAAAATATGAATAAAACGTAAAATTCTAACCTATATTCTCATTCATACAAATGAGTTTTTCGATTTTGACTAACTACCGCGTTCCCGATCTCACACATGGCAGTACATTAAGTAAGCAACTTCAGACCATACTGTATTGTAGGTTTCAAAGTGTCTACTTTTAAAAATGTTTAAAATTATAATGTACTAGAGGATAAGCGCGCTACGCGCGCTTCGTAATTTGTTTATCCATTATATAAAAATCCCATTCGAGATTTTATCGATGAACGACTTTAATCAAAATTGCGAGATGTCTCGAACTTGATTCAATCGACAGCTTCAGAGACAGAAGAAGTTTAGTTTGGATTACAAAATAACCTATCAACAAATTATGAGGCGCGCGTACCGCGCTTATCCTCTAGTATAGGTTATATTGCAACCTAAGCTAAACTTTTCTTTCTCAAGCTATCGATCGAGTCAAGTTCGCATCTCGCAATTTCAATTAAAATCGCTAGACGATAATCTCGAATGGGATTTTTATATACGCGCGCCTCGTAATTTGTTGATAGGTTATTTTGTAATCCAATCTAAACTTCTTCTGTTTCTGGAGCTGTCGATCGAATCAAGTTCGAGACATCTCGCAATTTTGATTCAAGTCGTTCAACGATATAATCTCGAATGGGATTTTTATATATTAGA